>OMNN01029299.1:0-11042 GCA_900302755.1 Chromis chromis
GAGTTTAATCAAAAGAAGGTAAAAAAAAAAAAAAAGCGAGAGTGAAACCCAACAGAGAACAAATTTAACTACATAAACATAGTTTTTAAACTCATATTAATCGATTCTGTTTAGAAATGATAGTTGAAACAGGTCTGTCTTTAAAAACAGACACCAAATCGAGCCCCTGAGGTTTATTCCGTACCTAATATGTTAAATGTCTGTTAGTCCATGAACTTGATTGTGATTAGACAGAAAAAAAAAACCGCCTTGATCTTAACTTCTTGAATGTAAACTAAGTCTTTGAGACTGCACCTAGAGAGTAGATGTGATCCCCTTGCATCTGTAGTCACATTGAGAGGCCTCACAAATGTTACGTTTTACCTATTAATGGATAAAAACTTGTGGATTTTCACCATAAAAAGCCATATATGTTTTTGGGTTTTCCATGTTTTATCGATCAGTGTTTAGCAGACATTTTTTTTTGGCTCTTGGGAATATGATGTCAGCTGTCAATAAAAACCTGACAAACTCTGATGATACTTGAAATATATAAAAATTTAAAGCTCTCTGGGTGAACCTTCAGGTCTTCGCAAGCCTGAGGTAGTCCTAATGTTTCCGTTGCTATTATTAGAAATGTATGTAACGACTTTTTGTTTCAAGTCTGCTTTCCTGCGCCATGGCAGAGCAGACCTCTCTTCCACCCCGACACCACAATAAATACCCTAATGCAAAAGTTAATGTCCTGTACGCACTACATGTTAATCTGCACTATATGTACAAACTTTGGGAATATGTGTCTTTTTTTTTTATTTTTTAAATTTAACGTTCAAATGGCTTGATATGTAAATAAAACAAAAACGTATAACAGGATGTGCCTCAAAGTGCATTTCACTTGCAGTTGCGACATGCATGAAAACGTCATGGATGGATCACACACGACAGTGGATTTCTTTATTGCCAGGTTTGACAGTTGGTGCTGTACGTTGATTTCATGCTGAATCACATCATGAGACTGCTCTAACTACTTTTTTTTTTTGGTGAATGTCGACGTTGCATTGCTTGCATATCTCTGCATGACTGCCTCCACACCGAGGAGCATACAAACACATCTTTTAGGCTGGATGTACAGTAGGATGAAAAACAAAGCGATCACTCCACACTGGCTGTATATACACATTATATATAGTTATATATATGTAATATTTTCTAAAACACCCTAAGTACAGAGACAGTCTTTAACAGCAAAAGTCTAAATCATAAAATCTGGAACTGAAACTTTGATCAAGATGTGAATTGGAAGCGATTATGACTGGTCCACAGGGAGACCACATATTCACCTACACATCAGCTCATAACCTACAACACGGCAATCCCTTTACAGCAGGTTTGTCAGTGAGACTGGCAGGTTACAAAGGCAGTGGCAGTGGTGAAATCTTACAGTGAAGCCAAGAACCTGCAGGAGGAGGAAGCTTTCCATACTCAGTTCTTCCTTCTTTTCATGTCAGATGGAAGGCAGCTAAAGGAGGCAGGAAAAGAAAGCCGCTTTAGATTGTTAAAATTCACCTTCATCTGCTTTAAACAAATGGGTTCGTGTGTGGTCGAAGTAGTTCTCATATGAAGTGCTGACATGATTGTAATTAGTTTTTGACAGGCCTGTATGAAAGTTATTTGAAATAAAATATACGGGAAGGGTTATTAAAGTGCACTACGTTCCTGAATAGACAAAATTTGGATGCCTTGTTGCAATAATTCCGTGCCCAGAGATGTTCAAGTGGTTGGAGGTTTTGCTCCTTTAACCACATTTCCCCCCGTCAGCTGTTCCAAACACTCAGCTTTGTATGTCGCATGACTCCTTAATGAATAAATAAGGAAAAATGAAGCAGACACACTTTCAAACAATCATTAAATGATCAAAAAGCAATCCTGTGCTTAAAAAGTAAAGTTAAATAGTGCACAATCTTAAACTGTCTTTGTTCCTGCAGAAAATGATTAAAAACCTGTCAAGCATCAACTCCTTCTGGATTTTTAGCTGCATCTTCTAATTCGGTCATTTTCACTCACGATAATAAAACACAAGCACATTGTTAAAACTCGTTCAGAAGACTGTAAGGATTAGTAGTATACAATGAGACACAAGGCTGACTGGAGGAAGCGCTGTTAGAGTAACAGGTCCAAGCTGGGAGCGTGTTGTTTATCCAGTATGGCAGGTCTGATGAATTTGCAGGATGAAATAAAGAAATGTACAAAATAATTATAGAGTCCTCTTTTTATAGTCTTTGCTTGCCGCAACAGGTCCAATCCTTTCTGTGAGCATTTGCACAATACGTCATGCTGGTGTGGTTGAAGCTACTTGACAGCTACGCTGCCATGGTGGCGTTTCAAGAGCATCTCAAAGATGCTCCTTTGGTCCATAAGGAGGTATTAAATCAGGACACAGAGCTGGATTGCAAGCGGAAATGTCTGGTGACTCTGTCATTGTTCTGCAGGTGGGTGGCTGGTTAACGTCCGAGAGTTAAACTAAACAAATAAAAGATGAACAAAATACTCAGCTTCATAAATATTCTTAAAGTTTCGATCCCAGAAGTAAGGCTTTCTCTCTTTGACATAAAAATAAAAATTAGTTCTCTTAATGCCTTGCTTCCTCTAGTCTTTTAAGAGCTATTGTTTTCTCATCTATAAATAATCTCCTTTTACATTTTCTCGGGCTAAAGCAGACTGTAACCAAAACAAGTCTTTGCTATGCCAATGACACACTGGCCTAATTGTGCGTTCAGTCAAAAGTGTCTCCCAAAGGAAGGAAATGAAACCTCCTCTTCCCATTTGCTCTGAAACTCAAACCCCCTGACTCTGCCTGTGTTTTGAAAGCGAGAAACAGAATACAAGCCTTCACTAATGGTGGGAAAGACACTCAATCAGCAGTGCAAGGCTTATTCAGCCACAGGGAGCAGCAGCCTAGTCAGCAAAGATGAGGCAGGCCAAAGTGCATGAGACAGAGGGAGAGATGGAAGTAATGCAGTAAATTTGGTGTAAGAAAATGAAGATTCACCATAATAACTATTTATTTTAATGTTTTTGTTGTTTGGTAAACAGGGTTAGACACTGGGGATCTGTAATTTGGAAGAGGTTCATTTTCAAAATTCCATCTTGGGAGAGCCAGCAGTAATGCCACAACAATGAAAGCTATGCTGATGAAGGTCATTGCCATTGGGTACAGATTTAAGTCAAGGTTATCCATCCTTTCCAAACTTTTAACCGCTGGAATGTAAAAACCAAGTCTGATCCTAAACCAAGCGTTTACCCAAGGGCAACATTTCATCGTACATGCGCTGCGCTCTGTGCGGGTGCTTTGGCTCCCGGCAGAGGGCTTTGCTTGCGAGCTGGGCAGAATTATCTGTTGGCTTTGTATTTGGACTTGCTGGCATCACGTGGCTCTTTGCTGGGGTTGCTCCAGTCGTCTGCCTCGGGGCTGGTCTTGTAATGCCGCCACGCTGACTTGTTGAAGACAGGCAGGCGCTCAAAGGACTCACTGGACAAAGCCTTTAAATGAAAAAAAACATAAGAGTCAAGATGTTTTTATTATTATTTAGCTACTTTCCATGAGTTAGAAGGGCCAGGAGATAATTAGCTTAGCAGAAAGACAGGAAGATAACGGAAAACGGTAAGCATGACACCGACATTCCCATTTTGTCAGCATCATGTGGACAAGCTAGCTAACAAAAAGTTGCTGCCTACTACTACCACAGCCTGTCATTGTGTGTTCAGATTTAAGAAACAATATATAATATGTTAACTCAAGAGCTTTAGAGATGCTCCGGTTCTTTAAAGTCATGACAGAGCCACCCATTTACCCCTCCTTCCAGTCTTAATGCTAAGCTAACTGTCTCCTAACTCTATCTTTATAGTTAAGAGACATGATAGTGCATCAGTCTTCTCAGGCAACTATTTCTTTAAACTCTAAGGTAGCTGAGTATCATATCTTTCAGAGACATTCAGACTACTACGACATCGTCCATATTTGGCAAGCTCACTTTACCTTCAGATAGATGACGGCATCCGTGCCAACTCCCTCCATGGAGTAGAGTTTCAGATCCCCCTGGAAGTATCGGGCATAGAGCCTGGAAATGGGTAAACCATAGCCAAAACCGGCCTGTATGGGGCAGGAATATAAATCAAGGTTATTATCCCGGATGTCACACCATTTATAATAAATGTACGGGTTAAAAGGGGCTTTGGTCACTAGGGTCAATACTGATTTGATTTAATGAGTGTGCATACCAAGGGGACGGTTCCTGGCTCCAGGCTTGGTGTCGGGGCAGTGGAGTACATATAGTTAAACAAACGGTCTATCTTTCTCAGAGGAACTCCTCCTCCTCTGTCACTGATCTGAAGATGAAAAAGGGGAGAAATGGAGTGAATGAAGCCGGCTGACAGACAAAAAGCTACAATGATGCATGTGCGAGTGTCTAATTTACCTTTATTGAGAGATCCTCTTTACCCAGAGTGACTTTTGCCTTCACTGGAGGTAATCCCTCACTACTGTTCTCATGAAGCTCCACCGTTGCTCTCATTGAGTTCTGCAAACACCAGCAGAGTTCATTAACTCAGCTCAGCAGGACTCCTTACGGAATTATAGTCACATTAGGCTAACTGGCCACTGACGCTGCCCTGCTTACCTTGAAGAGCTCAAACAACATGTGGAAAAGATGAGAGGGCACATAAACCGCCTGAATGGGCTTTTTGGGAGCCTTCACTGGAAGACAAGAGTGCAGGAAGTGTGAGAAGATTAAACACACACACAAAGCTGATTCTTTTGAAGTTAATGAGACGGTGAACACTGTAATCATTACAGGGCTAAATCTGGGCTCCCTAGCAGCACCCACAAGCTGTAAAAAGACTGGGTAGGAGAAAACACAGTTTTACAGCACTGTGACAGATTACAGGGAGAAATGGGAAAATGTATACATAGGACAAAACTCTCTTACTGCCGAACTCTTCGATCTTGAGCCCAGGAGAAGCTAAGTAGTACTTCTCACACAGCATCTTGGCAGTGTCATAGGCATCTGATGGAGGAGGCAAAACAAGAAGACTCAGAAGAGAGCTAGCGGAGTATGTTTACCGTTTCTTGTCCCTGGTTGCTACTGTAGCTTGGGACCCTTGCTGGGTCACCGAGAGTGCAGCTTAGAATCCAAGTCGCTGGAATTCCTTTAAAACTATCATGTAAACGTGCCTTTTAGCAAAAATGTACATGGTTCTGTTTGAATTGTGTCACCGCTGAGAGCGAAAGGTGTGATATAAAACATAGCTAACACTATTTTCCGTAAGAATACAAATATTTGAGTCAAAAAAAGAAGTCAAACCACAGATAACAAAATATTCCTACACACAGAATACTAGATGCTGCTCAAACTGTCAGAAAATTGGTTGTAAGCTAAACTGATTATTCCCTGAACTCACCACGGACGACTTCGGCCACATTGCAGGTGGGATCAATGCTGCCTATGTGTTTTGGATGGGCCGGGTTGGTATCGTTACCAAACAGGAGGGCTGAACACAAACACATGGAAATAAAACTTAGTTGCACAGACAGGCCAGAATTTGGGATCCACATTGAACAAGCAGGTTTCTGAGACTCACTGTGCTGGTTGATGAGCATGCGGAAAGAGATGCGGTTGGTGTAAAAGCGGTCGAGGAAATATTGGATGTTGCTGCTGACGAAGGGGTCGAAGCCGAACTTCTCCTTGTACTCTATGACGCCCTGAGCCATGGTGGGAACCACGTCGTTGTGACGGTTACGGATCTCAATCAGGAGTTCCAGGAAACTGAAAAAAAAAACAACAAAAAAAAAAACATAATTTGGAGATTGTCAGTGATGTTGTGCTTTCATAAATCTCACGTATACACATATTTCTACAAAGTCATACAAAAAGGCACAGTCAAGATTAGTAGAATCAAACAGAATAGAAAGCCTTTATTGTCATTGTATGGTGCAGAATACCATGAAATTAGGAGCACTTCTCCTGATTGGTGCACTGGGAGACACACATACACAAAAGCATCCTCATGAACACAAAAATAATAACTAAATGACAAAGTAATTAAATAAATGTTAGAACAGGTAAGTCCAATTTTGCACCTGTATGAATGTTGCTTATTTCACTATTGCTATTGTGCTTGAAATAAATACACCTGTTGCACAACTCCGAGTGTTTATCTTAATTTCACTGTCCTTTCATTTCCAGAGACCTGAACAATACTTGGAAATGTGATCTCTAAACAGACGGGTCTATCCAAATTCCTGTCTGTGTTTATCAGTCATGCATGGCTGTTTATCAGATGGGCATTGTTATAGCATAAATACACAATGCTACCTGTGCAGTCAGTAGAGCTGTATGTGTACCAAGTGAAATAGCTGCAGTGGAAGAAAGACTTTAGACATATTGATATAAAGCCAATATTCAACAGCTGGCTGCTTGACAAAGCTTTACTTACTGTACATACACTTTACTTTGATTAGCTTTTATTTTGAAGTCAATATTCACTCACTCATTCAGAGCGTGAGGGTCCTCTGGCTTTCTGTTCTCATAATCCAGCAGCTCCACAAAGCTCTGCATGTACCTAATAAAGCAATCAAAGATCAAAAGGGAACTTTTACACACGCTTCCTAACAATACAACCATTATAACGCTTCATCTGGCAGCCGTTCAAAGAAAACTTCTGGAGGAAGCATCTTACCATTTCTGGACCAGTCTAACAGAGGGCTGGCTAAGCAGTTTGTCAGGCAGCAGGTTGACCTCCCTCATGGTGTTGGCCAGCCGCACAGGCAGCTCCTTACGCAGGAACATGTAGGATGTTTTCTCACATGCATTGTCCCTGCCTGAGAAAGAAAAAAGTTTTTTTGTTGATGATTCATTATTACAAGAATATCTGGAGATTCTGGTATAGTTTGTATGAGTGTGAATGAACCTTTACTGACTAGCTACAACATTGAACCCACTGACTGGTGAAGTGAACAACATTGCTTAATCTGTTACAATACAATTGCGTGCTAGGAAACCTTGGGTGCTGGCATTCATGTGGAGGTTTCTTTGCATTGGAACAAGCCTTATCCACAGATGCCCCAACCTGCAAACCACAAGTCCCAAATGATCCGCTGCCAACGTCCTCAACACCACAGGACACCCTTAGAGGTCCAGTGTTTTGTTTTTTTAAAGATTTATTTTTGGCCTTTTTTCCTACCCTTGCTTCTAATGGTCACAGTGGTTCAAAGATTATAAAATCCAGTTTACCAAACTTCTATTGTGTTTTCATTGTCATGTGAAAACCAGGAAAACCAACCTTTTATATGAGAAGTACAAGAAATAAGCGTAACAACCTCAACTAAAACTTCCAAGCACCTAGCTGCAAGCTGCAGTTGGTGTCAATATCCAACCTTTAACATGATACCTTAAACCTTGCTATCTGGCTGTAGCTGTATTAACTGTCTGCCAACATTAGCCTGAAGTTTATACAGAACTATGCAAGGAAATCATAAATCTAATTGGGAGTGGAGAAGGGGAGTCACAGAGGGGTGAGACAGATTCATGTTTAAGATCTAAGCAGAAAACATGTCGGCTGTGGTGAAATATCTTGCATGAAATCGAGCGTAAAACCCAACTTTGCATTTTTACATCCTCAAATTGACCACACTGTAATCTACAGTGTTGAGATGGCTCAGCTTCTCATGTGAGCATTTTAAGCACTCGCATATGAATCCTATTGAGCTTCAGCTGAGAAAAGCACTAAACACAGCGAGAATCAGTTGAGAAAAGTGTTTCAGGTTCTTCACGTCATTAGAAAAAGGAACAATGGTCAATCGAAGAACACAAAGAAGTTTCTGCTGCTTGTGTTACAGGAAACTTATTGTGCAGACATTGTGTCACCCTGTGAGTGACCTCATGACTCCAACAGAGATGAGACAGCATGATATGATGAAATTTAAGTGTCGTAAGGGAGGAAAACTAAACACTGTCAGAATTAAAGGGAGTGTCCTTTCATCTCAGCTCACAGAAAAGGCTTTAAGTGATTTTGCAATACATAGGGAAAGTCGGGCGACACATGCTACTTATGTGTCATAATGAAACGCACGTGCAAACTCGCATGACGTCTCATTTGTTCCACACCGGTATCTTTTGGCCTACTGCTCTCTTGACAGGAACAATTACTGCTGACAAGACCCTCACTGAGTTGCTCAGCGCAAACAAGCACCGCACACTTCCTGTACTTCTCCTCCAATCCACAGCTGTGAGCGAGTTACGTAACGGACATGACTGTTTAATCAGAGGTGGATTAAGAAAAGCCTCGAGTGCAGCTATGAGACGCAATTAATAACTGTCATCTTGCGTTTCAAGTCTCTCGTCGTCTGGGTCTGACGCAGTCATTGTGGCCGGTTGGCTCAAAGATTTCACTTTCTCTGCAGTCTAATTGGTGTCAGCACAAAGATCACGGTTACATTCTAAAGTGCTGCAATGGAGAGTCTAATCAGATAAAGGATGGCAGCAGAAGACGTGCAGTCTTATGCTGCCATCACAGTCCAGTTACAGTCAAAAATAAAGTGACCGGGTGGAAAGAATAACCGTCCCTTAACACGGTCTATGAAAAACTGTTGTCAGACATGCACAGATGATCCTAAGGGGCCCCTCTCACTTTATATTTAGACTACAAACTACCACCTTCAGTACCAGAATGTGCATATACAGGAGTTTTAAACTGTTCTATTCCTAGTTCTAGTTCAATTGGGTTATTTATCTGTTTTAATGAGGATGCAATATGGTGCTCTTACAAGTGCATATGTGTAGATGTATATGTATTAGATCAGGGGTGCCCAAACCTGGTCCTCGAGGGCCCCTATCCTGCACGTTTTAGAGGTTTCCCTCTTCCAACACACCTGATTCAAATGATCAGGATCGTTATCAGGCTTCTGCCGAGCTTGATGATGAGCTGATCATTTGAATCAGGTGTGATGGAAGAGGGAAACATCTAAAACATGCAGGATAGTGGCCCTCGGGGACCAGGGTTGGGCAACCATGCACTAAATGTTTTATATGTATTGTTGCTTATTCTGTGGCCAGTTGTGTATTCTTTGGTATATTATCATGTCTGTAATTGCACAGAGCTGTAAAAAGGTGCACTACTGCCCTCAGCTAATTTCAGTATGCAGACAATAAAGCATATCTTATCTTAGAAGACAAGACGAGATATCTTACTTGTGTTTCATTTTTATTTTAGTGACTCAAATCCCGCTTGATGTGCTTTATCAGAGAGAGAGAAAGCAAATATTTTACACTTTTCTTAAACCTTAAAAATGATCAGTGTAACGGGGTAGGTAAACCTGAAAAGATGAGCAAGCCTTGTTTATTAGCCACTGGGTAACATGAGCAGGGGGTTCAGCCTCCACTGCATACGTGCTGTTGTCCCTGCCTGGCTGAGGATATCTGCATGCAGTAAACAGCCTGTAATCACATGTTGACAGAGTAAACAAAGCTGCATCAGAGGGACTAGCTTACATGCTGCTTACCTGTGTTTCATTGTTGGGTTATTAAAACACACTACATTCAAATGTCACATCTGAACATAATATATATATCATAACAGCTTGTAGTGGATTTTTTCCTCATAATAAGTCATGGCTTGTATGGGACATAAAAAAAAACAAAACACATTTACAGTGTATAAAATGACACCACAATAATAATAAAAAAGGCCCCTGTTCTTTTACATTCAGGCACTGCACTACTCACCAAAATCCAGAAACTGCTTAATAGAGAGCGGAGACGGTGAAAATCTGGAGTAATACTCGATTTTGGGATTAGTGTTTTTCAGTAGAGACGTGAAGATCCTCATTTTGGAAGTTTAAAGATGATGCCTGGATCCGAGGAGAGACAGAGAGTCAGACACAACACGACCGCTTCATCCCCGGTAACGTTGACACGGACAGTCCTTCCCCCCCGTCGGCCTCCACATATCCACCGTCCGCAGTGGACACGAAACGACACGACGAGCAAATGTCCATAAGGTTAGACGACAAGACTGAGACGAAACGCTCTCAATGCGGCTTCCTGCATCTACATTTGTGGACGTCCAGTTCGGATAAACAGTGAAAAGCTGCTTTAAGTAACATGCTAACGTCCTCACATGATTTTCAAAATAAAACACCACAGGCCGCCAAATGTAGCTTCTGTTTGCAAGACAGTGAGGAAACTAATAAGCATTTGATACAAAGCAAGCAGCTTTATGTATGCAGAACATTATCTCACATAGAGGTTATTCAAAATGCTTTTCTGAAAAAAAGTAAAAACGAAAACATATAAAAGATTAAGCTGAATAAAGTGCAATAATTTAAACCAGGGGTGGGCACTCCTGGTCCTCAAGGGCCACTATCCTGCATGTTTTAGATGTCTCCCTCTTCCAGGACACCTGATTCAAATGATCAGCTCATCATCAAGCTCTGCAGAAGCCTGATAACGATCCTGATCATTTGAATCAGGTGTGTTTAAAGAGGGAAACATCTAGGATAGTGGCCCTGGAGGACCAGGATTGGGCACCCCTGATTTAAACTGACATGATTAAAAGAGTTCAAAAAAGTAAATAAATCCCAAAATATAACAAAAATAAAAGCATGCAAAAGATAAAGTATACAATCAAATAAGAAAATAAAAGTGCAGTTTAAGATCTCACATTGAGGATGAAGTCACAGCTTTCATACGGCTGCTGAAATTTAGATTCTGGTCAATTTGATCTGGGTGTTGGATCTTTAAATTTTAGTTTTGGGCTCAAGGTAAGCACAAAGCGCCTGCCTTTCTTCTTTATTGCCAATTTAAATTACTTCAGTATTGTCTTTATTTAACTGAAATAAGTTAAGATCAGAAGGTAATGAAGATTACAAATATTATTACATAATAATTTAGTAACTCTTAACAACAAAAAGCCACTGATAATAAGAACACACAAGATCTGAAAAAATCTCCAATGTTTGATCTGTTTGTTTGTTTTTAGCCCTTTAGCAATGACTTGTCTTGTTAGCA
>OMNN01029300.1:0-11065 GCA_900302755.1 Chromis chromis
GGAGCGAGCAAGATAATGAACCAGGGCAGTCAAGCTCCGGCTGCCTCCCCGTGGCAGCAAATGGCAGCAAAGCATGCTGGGAGGATGCACATACCCCTGCAGTGCAGGGTGAAGAAACCCCGCTCATTGTTGCTGTTTGATGAAAGCATTACATCTTTAAGGAAATCAACTTTGTTTCCTGTGTGATCACAGTGCAGATAAATGTTTTCAAATTGGTTTTGGACAGTAATCCCTGAATTTGCTTGTCACTTAATGCTGTCAACCCACTTAGTTGATACGTGTAAATTGTATTGTCCTGGAGTTATGAGGTTTTCACACAGTTCAATTGTAAGCTCAACAGACAGAATCAGGAACAATAGAGCTCTCTGTGTTTCTGTCTGAGCACCACACCACTGCTGCTGCTTTTCTCTGATTCTTGTTAACAGATTTAGCTCTTGGTATGACAAGTGTTATTGCCTATTAATAAACAGTGACTGCTAAATGGACATTTAACACAGTAAGGAATCAAACAGGCCATGTAGTCGTATTAAATATGCAAAAATGGAACACTAACATAGACGAGAAATAAAGGAATGGAAATCTGTAAAAAATTTAAAAAAAGATATAGAGAATCTATGCAGTAATCAATTCTTAACTGCTGATTAGTATAATATGATAGTGTATGTAAGTGTCTCAACACAGAGAAATACTGCATCCCAGTTATTTTTTCTCAACCTCATTGCCAAGATAAAGAGAAACTGATCAGTCTGCATCTTTTGCTAACAAATCAATTCATGAGGATAGTTCCATTGAAATTAATTCTTTTCACTGGTGTGTGACTTCGCCTTGGATTTAAGTCAGCAAAGTCTGAGGAGGGAGTGGAACTGTACATAACTGCCTGCTGCTAACTGGCTATGCAAAATGGATCAATCTGTCCGCAGTTATAGTCTAGTTTTAGTCAAGTGAGATTTTTTTTAAATCAGTCACATCAGAAGTCCACATCTGAAGCAGCCACAAATTATAAGCATTAGTGAATCTGAATATCTCTGAGGAGCAGATTGAGGGTGGTATTTGTTAGGACTCGGGAGAATGTCAGTCACAGTGGAATAAGAAAAAATGAGAGATTTTAATTTTTTTTTTTTTACAAGAAATGTGTGCATGTGCATCTTTGAACAGGAGTGTTTGGTTCTCTGAACCAGCATGTGTTTAAGCTACATCTACTAAGTTTGAATTATTGAAGATGCACTTTAGGTACAGCAGTCAGTGTTAATAGGTTCCATTCAGAGGCAACAACAATATATCAATAATAACCACTGACATCCAACTTAGTCACCTTAGCAGTGTAGTGTATGTACTGAGTTACTGAAATTTATTGCAATACAGCAGCAGTTTATGAAGCTTACAATATAAGCTTAGAATGCTTGATGTATATTCTGCACAAGACAATTCTGACACAATATTATTGTTCAACGTTTTACTACTCTAAATCCCAGATTACAGTCAGTAAAATGGAAACAAAAATATGCAAATTGCATTTACGTTGTGCCCATAGTTAAAGTAGGATTCACAAGAAAATTTCAGACACTTCCTTTTTTTAGTTCAGGAAAACTGTTTTACATAAAATATGTATGTTATTCTTTAATTACAGTTTGTTGTAGCTACTTTTCTTTTGTGTGTTATAGTGTGTGTAAAGGTCCTAATATAATGCGTGTTCCCATTAAAGTTGCTGGAGCAATGAGGCCTGAACTGTCCCTTAGGCATCAGACCACATGGTTTCTCCACCACCAGTTACACAAGGCTTTTTTAAATACCCCCATTTTTCCCTACGCACAGGGAAGGAGTGGCAGTTTGAGAGTGCCAGCCCATTCCAGCATTACATAACTGCCATGTATAGAGGCTATCACTTCTGCATGCACGACTTCTCACAGGACTTGCATACATGAAATGGGCATCTACAGCAATGTTCTTCCCTTAGTCATTCTGGGCTGCAGATGCCAGAGGAAATTTATCGCACATAATCATGTTATTTTGGACCGGAGTTGGAGAGTAGGGTTTTTTTTCTCCTGAGGCCTGTCTGACACTTTTTGAAGTTTTAAAGACTCATGCCAACATTTTTTTTCTCTTCAAGCAACCAGTTGCAGATAATTTTCAGTGGTATTCAGTGCCTGAAAATGACAGTCCTCAGTGGCAAGGCCTTACTTTCCCCCACTGCAAAGGGAACCTTGTCCTTTTTTAGGTTTACAATAGTAAGGTGACTGTTTTTTTCCCTGTTCAATGATTTTACATAATTTAAGTAAGAAGACTTTGTGTTCTCTGATGTGCTCCTATTTAAATTTATTAACGTAGATTCAAAACTTATTCTCATATTAATTGGTTGTCTTTATAAATGAATCCTTATTTGTAATGCTTGTCCTCAACACTAATTCCACCAGAGTCATGCCAACCTCTCCACTCTGCTGCTCAGAAATCCCATTTTCATCCACTAATTGTTACCAATTGCTTCTACTTTTCAGTTTTTTTTAATGCTTTTAAGCTGCCGTCAGTGAAACTAAACTATGCTAGTTTAGTAAAAGCCTTCCTTCAGTCCAAGGAAGGGTTTTTTGTTGTGGAACAATTCTTTGTAGTTTTATTTAGATTGAAACATCTACAGGATGTATTAAGTTGCTACTGGTAATTTCCAATTGCTCAAAAAAATTACAACATAATAGCTGTTATTATTTAGTGAATTATATGTTTTTTTTCTTGCATAGAGACATTTTTGTAAATTTTATTCCTCATCAAATAAAAAATCTGTGCCAAAATTAAAAGAATTCAGATTTTAAAAAATATTTTTAAACAGTTTGGTTAGTATATTACACATTTTTGTTTATTCCTCAGAAATCAGAGGAAAAGGCATACATTTTGGGATTAAAGATTAAATCAATTTAAGAATATCTCCATCAAACCTAAGATATTATAATCTGTATGTTCCACCTGATACATTATGTGGTTAAGTCATGGACAAACGGATAGGTGGCAAAAGTGTCATCGATTCTCTATTTCTAAGAACCTCTACCGAAGGGATGGAACACCATTCTTCTAAAAGATATTCCCTAATTTGGGGTCTTGATGATGGTGACAGAGAACACTGTCTAACACAATTGTCCCAAATCTCTTATAGGTGTTAAACTGGGTTCAGATTTGGTGACTACAAAGCAATAGGATATGATTCACATCATTTTCATACTCATCAAACCATTTCATGACCTTTCTTGTGCTATGGATGTGGGCATTGTCATCCTGGAAAAGACTACTCCCATTTCAAACCATGCAAGCAATACCTTCTGCAGTGTAACAGAACCAACAGATACACTCACTGTAAGGGTGAAAGGGTTCATGGTTTTTGTTTAAGTTGTCACCTGTTTGTAGTACTGCCTATTTTAGAAGAACAAAATAAAGGGTCAAAACATGTTTTAAGACCGTATGTGTAGCTGGGCTTCAAGACAAACCATTATATTACAATTGAATATCATAATATTTCACTGTAGGTTAGTGTGAGCAAACGAACACCAGTCTAACCCCTCTATCCACCTCTTTGCAGTTAAGGATCTGATCCATTGGCGAGACCCCAAGAAGTCGGGCTTGGTATTTGGCTTGTCAATGCTGCTGCTGCTGTCGCTGGCAGCCTTCAGTGTCATCAGTGTAGCCTCCTACCTGCTGCTGGCCCTGCTCTGTGTCACCATCACCTTCCGCATCTACAAGTCTGTCGTCCAGGCCGTGCAGAAATCTAACGAGGGACACCCCTTCAAGTAAGACCAGATCCTGTGTTTTCTGTCCAGGATTACGCTACTTTGACCTTTGTTTGACAGGTTGGTTTGACTGGGTTAGCTAGTCAAAATGTTTTAGTTTGATTCTCATATACTCCATATTGTGTGTGTGTTCTAGGGTTTTGAAGCCTCTGTAAAAAAAAAAAAAAAGACCACTGTCATTTATTAGTATCTGTTGGTCCATATTTAAAGTGCTTCTAGTTTTTTACACTACAAAAACAAATTCTGGTTAGATTTAAGTTTAACCTGAACTTACAATACTCCCAAGTTCTTAATATTTGAATGCCACTGCATAGGCGACAGCTGAAGCAGGAGGCATTATGTTTTCGGGTTGAACATCTGTACGTTGCATTCTCATGAATGTGTGGAGGGATTTTCTTCAAAGTTGGCAAACATTTTGACTTGGTGGTCAAGGGTTACTGTGACCTGGGCAGACATGGATGTATACTGTAACTTGTTTGGTTGGCTGAGACATACAGCCACAATGTGGCAAAATACTTTCTTTACTTTTCTTCTTGAAGACATTTTGCCTCGTGTTGGCTGAGGTGACATTAATACCTGGAATGCTAGCTAATGCTATCTAGGCTGATACATGCTAGATGATGCACTTTTAGATGATTTGAGCATGCAGAACTGCAGAACCAAACATTTATCTTAATAAAGATTTTGTTTTGTAGCTGCCTGTATGGAGTGCAAATGTGATATAACTCAATTCAATGCTCTAAGCCACACTGTTGCCTTGCACAGCCACATGGTTGATACATCTCCCTCATATGAACCATTAAACTACAGTCAGTTATGAAGATGAATACGTTTCAGAATGTTAGAGGTCAGGTAAAGCATTGCCTGACATAACCTCTGCCTCTTCTGCTTTTATTTATAGAACAACTTTTACTGTTATGTCAGAGCCTGAGGCAAGGCTTTGTAGAGTTCAAACCACTGCTCCTCTTCACAGCCACCGGAGTTAATTCTCCTTATAGCTAATTTTCACCCCTAAACTAAATATTTCAAAAAGTAGAAAATAAAAATTGATGTATTGGTGTAAAAATAGAACAGAATAGAATATCTTTATTGTCATTGTAAATTTTACAAATTGTATGCAAAACTATTCAAAGTGCAAGAAACCGCAAAGTGCATCAGTCAGAGGTATATAATAAAATAAATGAATAAACGAAAAGAAAATGCTTCTAACTAACTATAAAAAAAAAAGATTAATTAAAAGAGAGGAAAAGATTCTAAAAAGAAAAGACAAGAAAAGCAACACCTTGGTTTTGGTGGTGTTAAGGACCAGGTTGTTGTCTGTGCACCATACAGCCAGCCATTCCACCTCCTCCCGATAAGCAGACTCACCCCCACTATGGTGGTGTCATCTGCAAATTTCATGATGCTTTTGCTGGGGTGGGGGTGCAGTCTTGGGTGTAGAGCAGGGGGCTCAGCACACAGCCCTGTGGTGAACCACTGATGAGGCTGAGGGCTGAGGAGATGTGGGGGCCTACTATCACCCTCTGGGAGCGATTCATCAGCAAGTCCTTGATCCACAGGCAGATGGAGAAGGGTAGTCCCAGGTTCATAGTTTCGGTCACCAGTCTGTGGGGGAAGATGGTATTAAACACGGAGCTTAAGTCCACAAAGAGCAGCCTAGCGTAGCTCACCCGCTGCTCTAGGTGGGTCAGGGTAGCACAAAAATAGCACAACGCTGCAATGGAATAACTTTACTGACGTGTGTGCACCAAGGTAGCATGTAAAAGTGGTTCTTTTTGATGATTCACCCACTACTATTAAATGCCTCCAATTTTCGCATCAACTGCTAATTTCACTATTGATACATCTGTTTCCTCCATTAACGGTATTGTTTATAATATATTTAAAAATTCCTATCTGAAGCATTCAGAACCCAAAGAAATGACTTCAAACTACTTGTTTCCCCAAAGGATTTATTGCACAAGATTAATCGATTTACTGTAATATATAACTAAAATCCTAAAATATATGAAGCAGATTCATATCGTTCCTGAAGCATCATAGTTGCCATAATCTGTCAACTATAGTTTATATTCACTAATTATTTTACATCACTTCTACTTGCTTTTTTAAAAATTGCTGTTAAGCTGTTGTCAGTGACACTCAACACATCCTGAAGGAATTTCAGATTTAGATCAGGAAAGGGTAGAATTTTCCCCTTTGAGTCACTAAAAGGTTTAAAGGTTAGAATTATCTGTTCAGGAAGTGTTAACAATGTGTAACATTACAATGATCAATAAAACAGTACAGCAGAAGTCACTGGAAATAGTTACTGATTAAGAACTGTGTTTGTGTTGGTATGATGTGACTACTGTACTTATAGAATTAGAAATAAACATTTATAGTTTGAAATACACTAAACTATACATTCAAAATGAATTTATCAAGACAAAAGAAAGACATGGAGAAAGTTTTATGTTTGTGCAGTATCAACAGCAACATTTTAAAAATGTAACCTGTACTTACGCCTCAGGCAACAAAGCCTGCAATATAGATTTTTTTATTTTGTTTTATTTTATTACATTTGACAGTTTAAAGTTGTTGTATTCCGCACGGAAAAAACATAGAATTGTCCATTTTGAAACAACACTTTAGCTACTTGATTTTTTAAAAACATCATGCCAGACTTCCTAAGAGTATGTGCTGGAAAGTGAGTTTTGTTAACAAGAAATTTGTAGACTTGCTCAAAAGTAGTCATTGAGCCATAAGCCTCCCACAGATTATTATGCCACAGTCACAGCCTGGCCATGTATGATTTTTATGCAGCATTACTTAACCTCATTTTGTGCTGACCTTCCTCTCCTCCCTCTCTCCGCAGAGCGCTGATAGATAAGGATGTCAGCATCCCTCCAGAGACTTTCCGCAAGCACGTGGACGCCAGTCTGACCTACATCAACCGAGCCCTGAAGCAAATGAGCCGCCTCTTCCTGGTTGAGGACCTTGTGGACTCCCTAAAGGTGAGCAGCTCCATCCTTAGTCTTTGTCGAGTGTCATCCTTAATTTTGATAGTTTACTCTTCTTATTATGAAATGCTGGTCCCATTCTGTTCCAGTAAAAGCTCATCTCTAGGGTGCAGCCTTTAATAGCTTTGATTGATACATTAGTAACTCAATACAAGGTCACTTTAAAGTCAGAATCAGATCAGCATCCTTAAAATAACCCCCAATAGTTATGGTTATGCTACTGGATGACAATTATATAGAGATTATGACCCAAACAGTAGCTTGGAAATTGACAACTATCTTCAAAAATCTTCAAATCTGGCCAACCAATCATCTGATTTAAAAATGCAGTTTTACCATCTCTTACAACATTTTATCAGAAGATTTGATGTTATCGTCTAACCGGTGAAAAACTGGATGACCATGTTTATAGTGTGTTGGGGAAAAAATCAGCGTACAGTCACAAGATAAACCAAGAGAGAACAGAGTAAGGTGTTGTTTTTAGGTCTTTCTAGATGGTCGTGCCTGTGGGCTATGATGTAATAAGCAAATAATCACTTGCCGATCAAAGTACAAATGTGAAATGACTATCATCAGTTGCCAACATGGTCTTTTTCTCAGGCTTATCTGAAAAGGTATTTTAAGCCTGCACAAAAATGTATGTAGATTCATTTGAAGGAGGCACTATTGTCTGATTTAGTCAGTTTTCCTATGCTTAATGGAATTAAAAGATACCCTCTGTAGTGCAACTTATCTGGAAGAATAGGGGACACATTTCACAGTCCTCCCTCTGTGTAAAATTACACTGCTCCTTGCTATCTAAATGTCCACCTGGACATTTAGATAGCACACATTTAGTGGTTACTTTATTGCAAAATAAACAAAGCTGAAGATGTTAAGAGCATCTTGTAGGATAAATGAATAAAAGTAATTCTGTTGTTTGTTGAATCAGAATGGGTAGCTATACTGTACTAAAATATGTATTTTAATATGTGATTAATGTGTAATCACCCAAAACTTGAGGTAATTTAGATAAGGCTAGATTAGACTGTAATAAAATGAAAGATGTTGAATTACTTGAATTACTTTTTGAAACAAAGTCAATGTGATGGCTTAATAAAAGTTTATCATTTAACACTTCAAATAGCTTGTAAAGTTAATAGTTTCAATTGCCTTCCAATTAGTGTATAACTAAATGAAAAAAATTTTTTTTACCCTAGACCTTGGATTAATATTTGAGTTTTTTAATACTTTAAGTGGCAGCTTTTTATTTTATACTCTGTTCTTAACAAAGTCAGGAGATAATACTGCTCTAACTAACTAACTAACTAACCAACTAACTAGAGGTTTTCAGTTATGACATCACAGAAGGATGAAAGAAACCCTGTAACAATATCAGAGCCATCTTTTCTGCTGTTGTCACTCCCACAACTGCTTACTTGATTGAACTAAAAAGCTATTACGGTTCTACTGTGGCTTTTGTAATGACATATATGTCCTAGTTTGTAAAATATACTGGAAACACACAGAAGAACTTAATACCAAAGTCTCCCAAGGTGTTTTTTAAAGGTTCAGATTAGAGGTTGTTATGTTGACCTATCCTTTCCTGGGTCTTTCACACCCATACAGGTAGATTACTAATTGTACCGTTGCTAAGACTGAAGTGGGATTTTCCTGGTGTCACTAAAGTCAATTAGTATTGTATTAATATTAAATCAGATACCTTGTCTGGATTACGAGACAACATATCTTAACACAAGGTTTAAATATACATAGAACGCATTGTGATCAGAATGTGAATGAGATCAACCAGACCACATTTAGACTCCCGTGGTGATCAGATCTCAGTCAGGTGTTATTGCAGTTTGTACAGCAACCATGCTCAAGAAAAAACATCAGTCATACAAAATCAAAGGCTACCTAGCTCCACTTCTTCAAGTCTTGTTGAAGTCCTTTTCTTAATCCCACCATTGGGAGAACCAGGCTTTTATTTCAAACAGGCTAAGGGACAGACCTTAGATTTTTTATGTTTGTTTTTTTTAGTTTGTTTGTTTTGTACATTTCCACGGGATGAATTTATTTGGCTGTTTGTTTGTGAGAGCTACTATTATATGAAACACTGTTTAATTTTGACAGTATATTTATATTGACAGTATATTGGCTCAAGTATCAGTTAAAACTATGTGTCCATAAAGTGTTGCATATTGTCGCATTAACTGTGAAAACTTTGTGGTATAAGTTGTCCTGTGCTTTTCTTTGTCTCTCCAGCTGGCTGTGGTCATGTGGCTGTTGACCTACGTAGGAGCCGTCTTTAATGGAATCACCATTCTTATTTTGGGTAAGCACCATGGGAACCAAGAAGCATGTCACATTCTTTTGGTTTCAGAAAGGGTCCATGATTTTGTTTTACCCACTGAAATGCTCACAGTGCAAATCAACAAATTCGGACAACCATCCACTTCTTTGTTGCTGCAGCTCCAAACAGAAATAATGGAAACATTGCTACAAAATCGGTCAGCTCCTGACATTTGTGTTGATTTTTCTAGTTTTTCAAGGCCTTGCTTTGGCCTTGGTTAAGCACGTTTAGATTAGGGTTGTTGAAATTTTTAGCAGAAGCATCCCAGTCATGGCATGCTATTAAAGAAGATCGGCATCTTAAAGTTACAGACAGAAGTCTGTGGGAGGTCATAACAGCCCTCGGGTGTTGTATGGAGGCCTCTGTGCTCATTTAGTTTGATGATGCAGTGGGTTGACAAGATGGCTCAAAGGTTATAAGGCTGGATGAGGACTGGTGACTGGCTAACCACACTGAGTACAGTCCCATGGTGGATAGCTCTCATTAGGAAAGCTCTGTCTGATGGTTTTACTTCATTTAAAAAGCTTTCAGATGGGGCGAACCGATAGCCTAACGGTTATGTCGCGTGACCTAAGTGCTAAGGCGTAGCGGCTGTCCCGGGTTCGATTCCGACCTCGGGTGTTTACCGCATGTCCTTCCCCACTCTCTCCCGTTTCCGACTCTGTCCACTGTCCTATCTAATAAAAAGCCAAAAATAAAATCTTTAAAAAATAAATAAATAAAGCTTTCAGATGAAGTCAAACCGACAGAGCTGTGACTCGTTCCATTTAAATCTTACAGTCTTTAAGCCGAGCAGCTGCTCAGAAACTGTATGTAAAATGTGACAGACATGGTTTTTGTTGACACCACAAACGTTAGTGAAAATTTTCAGCAGTTATTGTATCACTTTAACCAGCTCCACATTAAAAATTAACTTTCACAAATGTAGCTAAAGAACAGTTCTGCACAAAACGCAATGCTCTAAGAGCACAGCGGAGACTGTATTCCATCTACCTAGCAGCTGGTCAGTTAAGAGGACAGTGTGTGAAGAGTTTTTAGTGAAATGAGAAATAAGATGTTGATCACCACTGGTCATTTTAGACTGTAGTTGGTGGTAATGTTGTATTATGAGGTGATTCTAATATTTTGTTTTATTGCAAATAATTGGGAGTGAAAAGAATATTTAAAAAAAAAAACTTTCGTTCAATCAAATGTACATGTTTAGAACTGCGGAAGACAGATTTGTGAATTTGCTTTGTTTTTGACTGATGGGAATTTTACTGCTTCTATTGCACAGGTACAGTCATGTGAAAAAATTAGGATACCCCATTAAATAACCAGTTCTTTATTAAGAAACATTCACTTTTCAATGTCTTGTTTTTATTTATTTCTGGAAAAGAAAGTGATTTAATTGCAGGTAAACAACAAAAACTAACCTTGTTTTACTCATTAAACAAAAGATATCAACAAAAATGCATATTCTAACTGAGGAAAAAGTTAGGACACCCTACCCCCTAATAGCTAGTGTTACCCCCTTTGGCTGAAATAACTTCAGTGAGACGCTTCTTGTAGCATCTACCAGTCTCTGACATCAGTCTGAGGAAAGTTTGCCCCACTCCTCAACACAGAATTCTTTCAGCTGTGAGATGTTTGAGGGGTTTCTTGCATGTACAGCCTGTTTCAAGTCACCCCACAGCATCTCAATAGGATTAAAGTCTGGGCTTTGACTCTGCCATTCCAGGCTTCTCAATTTCTTAGTTTTCAAACGTATATTCTTCAGTTGTAATTGTTGCCGGTGTTTATCTGTTTGTTTGTTTGTTTGTTAGCAAGATAACTTCAAAAGTTATTAACGTATTTTAATGAAATTTTCAGGAAATGTTGATAATGGGACAAGGAACAGATGGTGATGTTCTGGATTACCATCTGGATCCAGGAATTTTTTTTGTGGAAGTCACAATATGTGTGTGAGTGCTATCTCTCAG
>OMNN01029304.1:0-10901 GCA_900302755.1 Chromis chromis
ACTGTTGTGTTGGTCCCCCTTATGTGCTCAGAAATGCTCTGAACCATTGGGCATGGACAAGAGGACCTCTCAGGGTGTCCTATGGGGTCTGGCACCAGGATGTTGGCAGTGGATCCTTTGGGTACTCTGGGTTATGCAGTGGGGCATCTATCAATCAAACTTGTTCCACTGCATCCTGTTGATGGTTGATCAGAATGGGGTCTAGGAAGTTTGGAGGTCAAATCAACATCTTGGGCCATTGTCATGTTCCTCAAGATGTTCCTGATTGTTTGATGTTTTTTCCATGTGGTGGGGTGCATTTTCTTGTGGGGGTAGGCCAGTGACATTTGGGATTTCCATTTGCATGAGGGAGTGTGCTTGTTCTGGGACAATGTTTATTTGGGTATCTAAGTCTCATCAACACGGATGCCAGACTCCAAGGTTTTCCAGCAAAATACCACATAGTACCAAGATGATCAATGTTATTCACTTCACCTGTCAGTGTTCATAATGTTGTGGCTGATCTGTGTATCTGTGCTTGTAGATTTGTGCTATAGTGTTGTATGCAAGCATAACTCTGCACAGTATGCAGAGTATCCTTCATCATCAAGCCTCTGTTTCTCATCTACATTTTATAGATCCACCATAATGTATTTTATTGGAAAACAGCTTTAAACAAGTGCAACTATTGAGCTGCGTTTTACAGATCGTAAGAGAAATGCGGTTTCCAGCTTATCCGAGAGGCATCTTGGAGTCTGACACAATGTTTGGGTGGCATGTGTGACACTGATGGGCGCAGGTTAGTGCACGGGTGCAGTCGACAGCTGCCCACATACTGCAGTAAAAGCCAAATGCTCTCCCTCCTTCTCTCTCTTGTTTATTTCAGGAGTGGCGGTTTAATTTTACATAAGGCTCTGCGTCCTGACAAGTTGAGGCATCTATAGCTACATATTACAGTAGAGTCCATGTATCAAATCAGAACAGGAACCAAAATAGCAAATAACGGGTGCAGGTGGGAATAGACGATGCCAAATAAATTTCTTTGCTTCTTGCAGAAAACATGAAAAGATGAGTAAGTCGGTCTGCTGGAGCTAATTTGCAGTTGTTGTAATATTATTATTTTTTCCACCAGAAGCAAATTTGTCTTAGTAAAAAAAAAAAATCCACACCGATGCTGATTCATTGATTTTTGTTGTGCTGGGAAAGTGTGTTTGTGTTGAAGGTGGCTGTTGAGGAAAAGCAGGGAGGGGGAGGGCGATGGCAGATAATGTGCTGCAAAGCATATATGAGTCATTATACATTAAAATGACAGCTTCATCTTCAATATGTTTACTTCATGAGTTGTCTGTAGACCGGCTATAAACAATAAATATTTCATTAGATTTAAATGGCTCTCTCAAGAAATTTTAATTGAGTTGCATGAGGGCACGAAGCAAAGCACGCAATGCAAAGTCTGCTCCATTCCCCATTATAAGAGAGTCTATTAAAGTTAACAAGGACTCATAACCTTCATGCTTTCTTACTCCGGATATCTCATTGTTTAGCACTTTAGCCTCATTCTGTCTCTCCTCAGGTCTTTGGCCGTGGCCTCTATTGTCAGTTGTGTGGAGAATAACACGAGCTTGGCTCCGTTTCATAACTCATTTTGGGAAAAAAACAGGTGTCTGGCCTCGTGTTCACCCTCCACAATGGGGTGGCTGCTGCCTCCAGGCGGAGTCGCCGGGCCTCCATCATCCACACAAAACACATGCTGCAGCACATGCGTCCTCGCGCAAAATCGGGACGCCTGCCAGCATGCGCGCTCATATACAAACATGTAAACATGCACACTTGCATGCGTCGTGTCTACATCTGGCAGGAGGCCATGTTTTTCCTGGCAACAAAGGTTATCCCAACAGATAAACACATTTTAATTACCTGGGCTCCTGTCGCGTTGGAAATAAATCTGTGCAATTATATCGCAAGAAAAAGATGTATGAGATCGGAATTGAGTTTTATAAATATTTAGACGTGCCCAGGAATATTCCACCGAGACGTATCTTTTCGGTTTATGTGTTCCGTAGCCTCAAAATAATCCATAACTATATATCACAGCACACAATACCACACGTGTCATGTAGCAAATCCCAGCAGCCATGATGGGGAGCATATTTCTATGAGACTGTAAATAACATCCCCTGTAGAGAGACAGGCCGAGTACATGCATTTCATCTCCATCCATTATTCATCACCAGATGTTGGTTTATATTAGTTTCCAGGTATCCGCGAGGACTCTGTGGAAATTGCAACATCCCTGTGGCTTTTTGGAGCCATTTACTCCGCTTGCAGCACAGTATCTATTAGCCGCGCCCGAGAAAAAAAAGACTTGTTTGAACCGTTTCTGATTTTTCAGCATTAGTAGCTTGACATCTGGGGCATTTCTCGTGATCCTCTTGATCTTATTTTTTCTTTGTCCTTTTTTTGTTGTTGCAAAAAACAGAGATCAAGGAAGGAAAAGTAGAGCAGTTTTGCGACGTCACTGGGATTAAGGAGCATCCTGACGATATCAAAATGTCCCTTAACCAGCCAGACGGCGAGATGTTGGCACCTCGCTGTCATGTTTTAAAGAGGTTTTTTGGTGTCTTTGAAGGAAAGGAATGAGGTGGAGTTGGGGGGGTGATGGTGATGGTGGTGGCGGCGGCGGCGCTGACAGCGAACAACGAAGACCTGCAAAAACAAAGCTCCCGGTGACAAAGTGTGTTATTCTAGGCAAGCTCCTCCAAATCCATTTGAACGCCCACTCAGACACCTACGGGTTTTGCTCATCTACAGCCAGATCAGGTCCCGCGCTCGATCCATTACCCGCTGCTTGGAATGGATGGTGGCAGATTCCCGCGCTGAGGCCGCCATTATCAAAGAGGAATGGAGGCAGGAGAGGGACGGGGAGAGAGATGGAGGGATAAACAAAAGAGCGGCTCGGGTGTAACGGATGACAGCAAGAGGAGGGCGGGAAGATAGGGGAGCGAGGAGAGAGAAATGGATTAATAGAGACGAGAGTGCAGGAAAAACTGGAATTATAGGGAAGAATGGCAAAGAATATAAAGCAACATAAACCCAAATCAATTTTTGTGATCCTCCGTGGAGATTCTTCACATAATATATGTGTGTTAGATCTATTATTCGGAGTAATTGTGAATGATGACAGCTACTGTATGTCCATGGCCCAGGATTAGAAACAATATTGTATGTGCTTATCCTGACCGCAAGCTACCATAGCTTCATCATCGCACTCTGAACACACTGAACCACTTTCCCAGACGTGATGAAACAAACTCCCACGCAGACAGAAAAGAAGCTCCGGCATTGGCTGCTCTCCCTCCACTTTAATCTGTGTTTGGCTAACCGTGCCTACAAGTTCAGGTAGCAGGTTTGCTGTTGAACAAAGTGGATAAAATGAGGGGAATGAATTAAACGCATTTTGAGGGGAGTCACACCACCTCTTGACTTCTTGCACAAGCTCCCCCTGCATGCTTTTTTTTTTTTTTTGCAGGGATCTTTTAAAATAGAGATATAAATGAGAGCATTAGCTTGACACAACTGTCTTTCTGCAAGGCAGGAACAGGGGAAGTCTTTTTTCTTCCTCTCTCTGAGTTGCCATCCTCTGTCTTTTTCTCCGAGCCCTCCAATCCCTTCCTCTTGACTGCCCATGTCACATGGGATTATGGCCACATACACCACTGGATGTTTTTGTCGCAGAAAGACACTCGGAAGTTGCTCAAGAAAACTACTCAGCTCATAGTTTGCATGTCGAGGCAGCGGTTTTTTGTTGATCTCGATGGAACACAGTGACATTTTTTTTGCACATTCCGTTTATAACAGTAAGACGGCCACGTGATCAATGTTTTTATGGTTTTAAACTGACTCTCAGAAATGTACTGAAGTGCTCTGATGCATTGATTACACATGGGAAAAGGGTGGGTAAGTAGTACATCAATAAATGTAGCAGTAAGAAGATATAGAAAAAGAACTTTCAAACAATGAGAACAGCTGGCAACTTAAATAAAATAAAAGAAATAACATTGACTTGGCCTGTTTCCTGACAAAAATGAAAAAAAATGAGGCTATAGAAGCTGCAGATAAAGTTTAAATACGACTTGCGTGCTAGACTGTGAAAGCAAACGAACAATGGTTCTCTAACAGATGCTAAGCACAGGGAAAAAAAGAGGCCTGAATACTTCATCATGCTTTCTCCTTATGAAACACTCCCTTGTTTTCCATCTGAATTAACACCAACCTACCATAGTGCAACTACAAGTACACAGGCGGAAAAGAATATGCATTACATGTTTTAGGGCTGAAAGGTTGCCAGTTTGGAGGATGTGTGATGGGAAAAGTTGCTTTCTGGACGTCCTCAGTATAAAACAGTAGAGTTTGCGAGTGTTCTAGGTGTAAATCTGACATTAAAAACACAGAAAAATAGGATAAGAATGCAAAAAAAAAGAAGCAATTTCATGCAAATATACTGTAACTCAGTGTTTGATTATGGAACAATGCGAGCTGCAGATTTCAAGCCTGTGCTGGTAATGTATTTCTGTAATTATGTAAATGTGAGTACTTCAGTAGAGTAACCACAGTAATGGATAAAAAAAATTGATAAATGGCATTTTTGGCCTGCCAGCAAAAAGATACTGAAGTTAATAGAATAATGAGGCTGCAGGGGGGTGGCAGGCAGGGGTATAATAATGGTGTCCTAATTAGCCCCTACACTTTGAATGCTTGATATTAGCGTATATGAACCAATAATCCCCAAAACTCTTCATCAGCACTCCTTTAAAATAAGTCTTGATGTGCAAATTTCTTCAAGGAGGGAGCGCTTCTTCTCTCTCTCTTGTTGCCCTCTTTCTTTTTCTGCCTACAATGCTCCCTCCATACCGAAGCCTTTGTCATTGATTGGCTCGGAGCGGATAATTAGCTTACATCTCATCATTGCCATGACGACTTATTTACCCCCCAAATAACAAGAGAAGACAGTAACGTCTTATTAGCTGTGGCAGCGCGGAGAGCTTGAGGTCTGTCATTCATTTTTTAATGTAATTTTAGTGACACATGTATGAATAAAGCTGATTTCAGGGTTGGTTGAGGTTCGGAAAACGCTGCAACCTCCACATTATTAGTCTGCAGATTTCTGGATACATGTGGTTCCACAGCTGCTGCCCTCTCTTCACAGATTTAAAAAATAGTTATAAATTGGCTCCTGGCCTGCGTATAAAGTTATCAGACCTGAATATATGCTGTCAAAGGGGAAAAAGCGAAGGCCAAGCCCTGAGCTTGTACAGGCCAATTCAATTACTGCAGGCCATTGTCTAATGGAGAATGAACTAACCAGGCGAGGGGTTACTTTGGGATGGCTCTGCTGACTACTGCCTCTTGTCTACATGATCTAATTTACTAAGACACACAGCTATTGATTGGCTTCTGCATGCCAACGGAGGAAAACCTTTTTAGATGCACTTTTGCAGTTTGCCATCTGGCACAAGGCTGTAGGTGAGCATGCATAAACATTCAAAGGCGGGTAACATTCGCGCGCGCGCCGCTGTGCACGAGGTAATTTTCTTATCGCTGTAAGCCATGACAACCAAATTGGCTGGGGCTTCAGCTACATGGGTCAATAGGCACAATCAATGGCCTCAACTGTGAGAAAAGAAAGGGGGAGAAAGGAAAAAAAGATTGGTGCATTTCTATAAGTACGACTTCTCTTATCTGTGGATGAATAGGGTCAGAGGCCAAGCACCAGCAGCATCGATATCATGCATTCACCATGTTTTGCTTTTACCATCTTCTTCATGCACACCGTCCCCACCTCCCCTCCCTCCACCCCGGTTTCTAGCTCAAGGCTGTGGACACAACAGTCTTATCTAGCGTTGCCTCGCTGTCAGTGAGAGTGGTCTATTTTGGGCTTTATCTTGAGCGGGGGCCCGGCCCGAGCCGAGGGTCTGAAGCCGAGCCGGTTGCTCCGGGAGATAAGGCAGACAGGGGCACTGTAACCTGCGTGTCTGCGGTCAGGGTGGGAATGGATGGAGGCCGCGCCGCAATCTAACAGCTTCCTCTCCGCACTCAATGGATCGGATCAGAATCACACAGCGGTGGAGGCAGGTTTACAAGTCTGCTTTAAAGGCGCAGTTTGTTTGAAAAGGCAAGAAGGTTTTTTTTTTTTTTTCCTATGCCTGCAGGGTGGAGTTTACCTCAGCCCTGTTACGATGTTTAATGCCACACAGATATGGATGTGGGACGAATGCCTTTGCAGATGTGGGTGCTGAGTATTATAATATTTAACAAATTCTATGGCTTTTTCTTGAAAATATGCATACATGTAATCAAAATAATTTAAAAAAAAATCTAATTTGAAGCCATCTAATGAAAATTTTCAGGCAGGGCTTTGTTAGGGGTCAACACTGTTAGGATGTTTAATACCTCACAGATATGGATGCTGATGGATGCCCACAGATGTGGGTGCAGAGTAAAAGCTGTGTCACATTCAGACCTCGGGGTAGTTTTTGAATATTTATTTACCAAATTCTGGTGCTTTTATTTTGAAAATATATATGCATGCGTTCAATCAAAATAGTTTTAAAAAATTCACAATAAGACTCTGAGTAATGGAAAATTTTTGGCAGGGCTTCATGAAGGGTCACTTGTGGAGTCAAAAACCCAAATGCCAAACTGAAATGAATAGTTAGACATTTCTACAGATACAAAACTGGCAACTCTCAACACTGTTACAATGTTTTATACCACGCAGATATGGATGCTGGCTTAATTCCTCCACAGATGTGGGTGCAGAATAAAAGTTGTGTCTATATTTCTCAAATTCAGGCCTCAGGGTAGTATTTGAATATTTATTTAACAAATTCTGGTGCGCTTTTAAAATAAATATGTATGTGTGTAATGAATATTGTTCAGAGGAATGCTAAATATCAAATCTGTGTCATGGAAAACTTCAGGCAGGGTGTAGTGAGGGGTCACTTGTGATGTCAAAAAACTTAACACCAAACTGTAATGAACAGTTAGACATTTCTACAGATATGAAACTGGCAACCTCAACACTGTTACAGTACATTTCTCTCAGGCTTTTTTGAAAATATGTATAAAACTGGCAACTTCAACACTGTTAGAATGTTTAATATAACACAGATATGGATGCTGGTTTAATTTGTTCACAGATGGTGGCGCTGAGTATTAATTACACATTGAATGTTCTGTCTATATTTCTACAATTCAGGCTTAGGAGTTGTGGTTGGATATTTATTTACCAAATTCTGGTGCTTTTTTGAAAATATGTATACATACAATGAAAATTGTTCCAAAAAATGCAAAATATGAATCCGTTTAATGGACAACTTCAGGCAGGGCTTGGTGAGGGGTAACTTGTGGAGTCAGAACACTAAATGCCAAACTGAAAATAATATTCAGACATTTCTACAGAACTGGCAACCTTGACACTGTTAGGATGATTAATACAACACAGATATGGATGCTGGTTTAATGCCGTTAAATATGTATTAACTACACAGTAAAAGCTGTTTATATTTCTCCCTTTCAGGCCTCAGAGTTGTATTTGAATATTTATTTACCAAATTCTGGTGCTTTTATCTTGAAACTATGCAACAGTTCAATCAAAATTGTAAAAAAAATAAAAAATCTGAATCCAAGTAATGGAAATCTTTAGGCAGGGCTTAGTGGCTGATCGACTGTCTCTTCAGAAAACTAAAAACCAAACTGAAATGAATACTCAGACATTTCTACTGATATGAAACTGGCAACTTCAACACTGTCAGGATGTTTAATACCACACAGATATGGATGCTGGTTTAATTCCTTCACAGATGTATTAACTACACATTAAATGTTATTTCTATATTTCTACCATTCAGGCCTCAGAGTTGTATTCGAATATTTATTTACCAAATTCTGGTGCTTTTATTTTGAAAATATGCATATGTGCAATGAAAATTGTTCCAAAAAACTGCAAAATATTGGTCTGTGTCATGGAAAACTTTAGGCAGGGCTTTGTGTGGGGTCTTTTTTGGAGTCATAAAACTAAACGCAGAGACTCAACTAGCAACCTACAAAGACGAAGCATGATCACAAGAAGCCAGACTTTTGCATGTATCATCCGTCGTTGCTCTTTGTAGGTTAATGAGCGACAGATTCCACCCTGACATCAGAGCAGCACATGAGATGGAAGAGAGACCCAAGTCAAAAGACGAAAAGTCCACGGAGACACTGAGGCAGCCTCGGCTTATAGCTTGCACAACACAATGCAGAGAGACTGCAGATGAGAATATGTCTGTCTGAGGAGGGGTGGGTGGAACGGGGTGGCAGGGAGGAAGATAGAGAGGGAGAGAAACCAGATGAGACTAGTCAGAAATACTCAAGCTCTCTCCCAGTGATCGGCACACTACCTCAGCCTGACAGTTTCATTTTCAAAGCCATTGTGTCCCAATGTGCCAATGCGCATTATCAGCCGGCGCCTGTTTGAGTATCAACCCCGCTCTCCTTATGAAATCCCAAAGAAAATGGAATACCGTCCCCCGAGGCTTCAGAGAAACACATATTTACTTAAACGCCACTCTCCATCCTTTAATTACCTCCGTCCTGGTGGTGCCTGAATTGTCACCATAATAACCGTAATGTCTTTGCTGCTCCACGCCGTGTTCTGAAAGTTATCACTTCCTGAACCGACACGACATCTTCCTCTTTTTGTTCATGCTCCGCGATTGCAATTCGCGGTACCTTGGAGAATGTTTTTGCACTGAATTGGGGGGGGTGTTATTTCGGTCCAGATGACTCAATTATGCATGGGCTTTATTTTCAGTGTTTGCTCCGTGGGTTCGGGTGAGGACAGGCTGCCTACAATCACACAATGATGCCTCATTAAACCACTTCACTGTTCTCATAGAAACACCAAACAGAAAGCAAGCAAGTGTAAACCACCAAGGGATGAATCCGCCCCTGTTTAGCCCAGAGTTCATTATCTGTGGTATCAGTCTACAATATACAGTTAACCTCAATGCAACACTGCAGAGGAAACCAGCTTTCCAGTGTGTTTGAGTGCAAATAGGTGCAGAATAAACCAGCTGGTAATGAAAACAAAATGAAAAGTCAAAAGGCATTAACCCAAATAACTGTTATAATGATCCATTACTATGCGACACTGCTTTAATTAACGTCTCATGCCATTACCGCTTTTCACTTGTCAGTCTGCACGAAGCACTGCAGTCCCAAGAACAGCTGTTTGAAAACTTCCTCCGGAGAGGTCTCGGTCTCGGTGACAACAACAGCAAAAGAATGCAATTTTGCTGTGAAAACCCTGTCACCGCCGTTGCCTCTTCCACCTCCGAAGTGTGACAGCCGGGGCGGTTGTTTTGCATTTTGGACTTTTATTCCCTTCAGCAAACTGTCATGCAGTAGATGCCAGGCGCCCAGGTTGAGGTTTAGGTCAGGATTTATCAATTTTCATTTTCTTTGCATCTTAATCTTAAAAAAAGAGGCTAAGTTTGCAATTTTGGCCCCGCTAGATCAACAGGGGTTATGAAAGAAGCATTAAAGACACGCTGCTTAATTTCAGCAGTGCCATAGGCCATGCTTATGCATATTTATATCTGGAAGCTCCCCAGTTGAGCTGCAGTCATCTCCTATTAGCCACCCAGCAACACCGCTGGGACAATTAGGTTACACATCAATGAGGAGAATCGGTCTTTACCGCTCTGACCTCTTATGTCGCGTTTGTAATGGAAAGGATGTGCCTGTTGTGCGTTTCAACAGCGCGTGGTGCTTTTGAAGATAAAAATATTTCAAATTTCAGCAAAAAAAAAAAAAAAAAAAGATGCTTCCAACTGGTTTTCAATTGTTGCTAAGCAACAACAAGAGCCAAGACCAACACTTCCTCTTTCTAGAGCTGTTAGCTTAAAAAGCAGGCTCCTTGTGGACTGAAACAACAAAAATAAGTGGTGTGTTGCTCAAGTGAATATTAGTTATTAAAGGATTAAACACACCTGAGTTAGACTAGCAACTGTTTTCATTAGCTTATCATAAAGCCTCATCTTTTCCAACTATATGAAATAAAATTAATTAAAGCTCAATAATCAGCTTGTTGATCATTTGAAATTGATCTCAAGATGTTACCGCCAAGAGCTTTATCTGCAGGACATCCGAGCATGATTATGCATGTATCATTCTCCATGTCAGGGAACACGGAGGCACCTCAGACCTTTGCATGAGGAGGTAATCATATCAGTGACACACCAAAGCCCTCGGCTGCTGAGCAAGCCGCTGATGGAACTGATTATATTAACACTATATCCCCTTCAGTGCATTATGTAATGTCCCTCAGCTAATCTTATACACATGAATTTCATTGTCCTCGCTCCTCACTTCATCAAATTCTCCCTCGTCATCATCCATTTAGTTTCTGACTCATGTTGCCGTATTTCTTGGACAACAAACAAGAATGACGGTCAAAAAGCTGCACATGGAATCACAAAGGCTGCTGTGTTCATTCCAAACCAAATTAAAGCGGCTAAACACACAGTTTTGCTAATTTTGAAGCTAATTAGTGCAACACAGTTTCATAGTTATCAGTCTGTGTGCAGTTGTCAATAGCGAGCAAAAAGCCAAGCCAATTCCACCTTGCGAGGCAGCTGTTCTTCAGCTCGTCCCCACGCTCTCTTCTTCAGTTTCACTGAATGGCATGTAGTCTTTTTTTCCTGGTTTGCTAGCACCGGCGTGACCCGGTGTTAATTGAAATAAATTGGAGTGAGTGATCAGAATTTGGGATCTAATTTAGCCAGGGAGCGCTCTTGACCCCGGAGATGCAGTGAAGCTGCGGCGCCGTTCGGCACCCACGGAGATGTGCTCGGTTAAATGCCACCGGTGGGGGGGGG
>OMNN01029305.1:0-10852 GCA_900302755.1 Chromis chromis
CTATGTGGTGTTCTGCTGGAAAACCTGGGATTTTAACATCCATGTTGATGAGACTTAGACACCCAAATAAATATTTTCCCAGAACAAGCACACTCCCTCATGCAAATGGCAATCCCAAATGTCACTGGCCTACCCCCGCAGGAAAATGCACCCCACCACATGGCAACAACATCAACCAATCAGGAACATCTTGAGGAACATGACAATGGCCCAAGATGTTGATTTGACCTCCAAACTTCCTAGACCCCATTCTGATCAAGCATCAACAGGATGCAGTGGAACAAGTTTGATTGACAGAGGCCCCACTGCACAAACCAGAGTACCCAAAGGATCCACTGCCAACATCCTGGTGCCAGACCCCATAGGACACCCTGAGAGGTCCTCTGGTCCATGCCCAATGGTTCAGAGCATTTTTGACCACATAAAGAGGACCAACACAATATTAGGCAGTTGGTCATAATGTTATGCCTGATCGGTGTATTTAATTGATTGATAAATAAAGTAGTTGTCACATTAATCAATAGTGAAAATAATCATTAGTTGCAGCTTTAAATATTTAGTTTTTGTGCTTTTCTATGCATGTCACATGGTAAATTTTCTCTGCCGTGTTGCCTAGATCTTTTTAAATATTTTAATCAAGCCTATTTATAATGCATATGCAATATGGGACTGCCACTAATGATTTAAATGGTATTTTCATTATTAATATCTGTCACATATTTTTCTGCATTCATTAACTAATTGTTTAGTCCATAAAATGCTAGGGAATAGTGAAAAATACTTAAGCTGATGTATTCATGGAGCTTGTTTTGTTTGTCAATATTCAAAAAAATCCAAAGATATTCAATTTAATATCGTACAAGAGGGGCAAAGATTGCAAATATTCACATTTTCGAAGCTGGCAACAGTTAATTTTTGTATTTTTGTGGTGAATAATTAATTATTAAAATAGCTTCCAATCTATTTTTTGTTACCTGTCGAATTTAGTATTCAAATAATTGTTTCTCCTCTGGTCTAATAAATATTTAAAAGGCCAAATTCACCTGTATGCTTTAGTTTGAGGAGACTGTCGCTGGGTTCAGTTCATGTGTTTTGTCACTGGTTTGACCTTGCAGCTGTCTGTGCTGCTACAGTAGTAGAAGGAATAAAACAGTGTAGGAGCAGCATAAAATAACATAAAAAGCATATCCAGAAGAGTGTTTGTGTCCGCATGTGTATTTGTGCAGGTCAAAGGATGAATCCGGGCGATTTGAGTGTAAACCAGAGAGGCTGTCGTGGCTTTTGTGTGTTTTTCCTGAACCCCTCACTCTTGTCCTTCCTTTACCTTTATTGTTTGTGTTCACTTTGGCCATATGAAGAAAGACATATACCTTTTTTCATATTGTTTTTACTTTACAAACAACACAAAATGGTGCACAAGGCAGAAACTTCTCACTGGTTGTGTTATGTTATCACATTATAGTCATATATCTTAATTTATACAGTTTGGTCCTATTCTGGCCCTATTTACATGTTTTTTTGTTTTCAATTTGCAGGTTTAGACTTCTTTATATTTATTACCACCTCAGTTACCTCATTATCTTTTGTATTGAGCCTCAGCTATTCAACCAGAAACGGGGCTTTTCGTACTTCTTCGAGTGAGGTTTAACTTGGCCACTGAGGATATTTCTGCCTCCAGAGCAGCTCTGAGCAACATTCTTATCACCAAAACTTAAATGTGTCTGTTTAAAGGGAACCCTGGGATGTGTTTTCCCCCTTGCACTTGCCCTTAGACTCAATTCCTGCCACCCGTTTCCACCTGCTTAGTAGTGCTTTTCAAACACCACAGCTTGATCTTTTCAAAGCTGGGAAGCCAGTGAGGGATCATGTTGGTTGTTTGGGGTTCCTGCACTTTCTCCATGTGTATCAAAGAAGAGAATTCCGGCTATTTCAACCAGACGTATTTCCCATTAATGTGGGTATTGTGCCTTAAAATGTTGTGCTAACTTTGCGCTCTTCATCTCCAGTATAGAAATTCAAGGAAATGGCGTTTAGCAGGGGGCAATTAGCATGAGCTTCCTGCAGCTTTCCAAGGAAAGATGATTTTTGCATGAATCATTTTAAATGCTTATTTTCAGTGTTTCTGAAAGTAAATACAGAAATTAGCCACCTGAAGTGGACAAAAGTTATTTTTTTGAAAGCTGCAGATAAATGAGATGTAGTTCTATAGCTGGGGTTACTCTCATCCATGGAAACATGGAAGTTTTCTAAGTCTGGCATCGACTGGTACCACTCTTTGAAGTAACAGTTTTCGTCCTGTGGGTCAGTTAATGCTTTCTGCAACCATTGCATACTTTAAAAAGTGGACAATGGAACCACATTGGTTCTCTTCATACTGCAATAGGTATGTGTTGTTCTGCTACACCAATAGTCACATTTCCCAACATGTTGAAGACAGAAATACACATGAGGCTCTTGTAGATATTTCCGAGAGCTGGTGACATACTGGGCTGTAACAGTGGACAGCATAGGATTTCTAGAGAAATTAAGACTTCCTGTTTGGACTCCATCGACGAAAAACATGTAAAATCAAAGCACCTTCAAAGTCTACCTGCGACTACTACAATTACAACTATTTTAATGATGAATTATAACAGTGATGATGGAATTTTAGTCATTCAGAAAACATGAATTACCCTTTAGATGGCAGCAGAGCGGTGAGAGCAGTGAACACAGTTTCCAGTTGTTTTTTAGGATGGTCCAATTGTGTTTCTGCCTATAGATCCCCACAGTGAAAATTAGTCTCATGTATGTAAACAAACCAACATACACAAATAAATATGCTGGCGATTAGGTCAGCTGGCATCTCCATAACACTGTTAGCAAAATGTCAGCTAATTTCTGTGTTGACTTTGAGTCAGACTGAATATAAGTGTTTAAAATGATTAATGTGAAAATCTTTGAAAAGATGCGGGAAGTTCATGCTAAACTGCGAAGTGTAAGAGTGCTAACTTAGCATGGCTGCCGGACACAGTAGCCACACCCCAAATCACCACTACTCTCAGAGCTCTTCACATTTGCACGGAGAAAAGCACTGTACATGTAAATACATGTTAAATGTAAATGCATGTGAGCACACATCGATCCCTCATTGCACACTTGACTTATCTAACTGAGGCACATATAGTGTTTTCTTTTTTTTTATTATTCGATTTTATTTTAGGTTCAAATTTTAACCGAGAAGCTGGACTTCAGTCATGTTCACTCAAAGTGCGGCTCCAAGGATAATCTGAAGCACACGCCCAAAGGAGGCAATGTATGTACGCCTTTCTCTTTTCTTTCTTTTTTTCTATCTTTCTCTTTTCAGCTTGTGTAGCGCTCTGCCATGCTACCTTTATGTGTTCATCTGTCTGCCCATCTGTTTGTCTGCCACTGGCTTGTTTCAGGCAAGCAAATGAAGGCTTTTTCTCCCAAGTGTAATACATCCATGTTACTTCTTTGTCAATAAAGAAGTATTGTAATTCTTAAGCTTAAGCGGTATGTCTTTGTTTCTCATCATTTATTTATTGTCTTTTAGTAATTTGTTCAAATCATGGATGTAGCAACTGGGTTTTAAAATCTTTCAAATATGCCTCAGGTTCAAGACTCGATGGATTACATTACAAGAGCAGCTTCTGCACTCTGATAAATGCCTCTATCTAACTATAAATTTCATCAATAGGCAGCTTCAGTTAGTTTTTTTGTGGTCTACATCAGCTCAGCTTCAACTGCTGTAGTGTTAAAGTGAGAGCTCACAGACTGATAGGTCACGGATGTAAAATTGGGACGCTCTTACAGGATTATATTTTGCGTGGAAAAGAGAGGAGGAGAGGGGTCATATTTATAAGCCCCCACTGCTCTCCAGTCTGAGAAATCTTCAGTGATCACTGATTGTTTGCTTGTGTAAATAAAGGTCACCCTTTCATTCCCAGGTCATGATTCCAAGTGTTAAGCTTGACTTTAGCCACGTTCAGTCGAAATGCGGCTCCCTGGACAAAATCCAGCACAATCCAGGCGGGGGAAACGTGAGTGACTTCGCAGAAAATTCATTGCAAAACCTTTCTCTGACTTTAGTCATTCTGATAAATGTGTGTGTTGATTGTGTTTTCATCTTTATCTACTGTATTGTGTGCCTCAGAAACAAATTTCCCACATGCATTTGCACCATAAATACACTATATTGCCAAAAGTATTGGGACATCCCTTCATATAACTGAATTCAGGTGTTCCAATCACTTCCATGGCCACAGGTGTATAAAATCAAGGCCCTAGGCATTCAGACTGCTTCTACAAACATTTGTGAAAGAATGGGTCGCTCTCAGGAGCTCAGTGAATTCAAGCGTGGTATCGTGATAGGTTGCCACCTGTGCAATAAGTCCATTCATGAAATTTCCTCGATACTAAATATTCCACGGTCAACTATTAGTGGTATTATAATAAAGTGGAAGCAATTGGGAACAACAGCAACTCAGCCATAAAGTGATAGGACTTTAAAATCACAGAGCGGTGTCAGTGGATGCTGAGGTGCACAGTGTGCAGAAATCACCAGCTTTCTGCAGAGTCAACAGCTACAGACCCCCAGACTTGGTGTGGCCTTCAGATTAGCTCAAGAACCGTGAATAGAGAGCTTCATGGAATGGGTTTCCATGGCCGAGCAGCTGCATCCAAGCCTTACGTCACCAAGTGCAATGCAAAGTGTCGGATGCAGAGTCTGGGTTTGGCGGTTGCCAGGAGAACGGTACTTGCCTGACTGCATTGTGCCAAGTATAAAGTTTGGTGGAGGGGGGATTATGGTGTGGGCTTGTTTTTCAGGGGTTGGGCCCCTTAGTTCCAGTGAAAGGAACTCTTAATGCCTCAGCATACCAAGACATTTTGGACAATTTCATGCTCCCCACTTTGTGTTTGTTTGGGGTTGGCCGCTTCCTGTTCCAACATGAAGGTCAATAAAGACATGGATGAGCCAGTTTGGTGTGGAGGAACTCGACTGGCCTGCACAGAGTCCTGACCTCAACCTGATAGAACACCTTTGGGATGAATTAGAGCGGAGACTGAGAGCCAACCCTTCTCGTCCATCAGTAATTGACCTCACAAATGCACTTCTAGAAGAATGGTCAAAGATTCCCATAAACACACTCCTAAACCTTGTGGAAAGCCTTCCCAGAAGAGTTGAGGCTGTTAAAGCTGCAAAGGGTGGGCCAACTCCATATTAAACCCTACGGATTAAGAATGGGATGGAGTTAAAGTTCATGTGCCTGTAAAGGCAGACGTCCCAATACTTTTGGCAATATACATACAGTATCTCTGCATAGTGTGTAAAATTCCTAACATAAACATCCCTTTACAGCATGCAGTGTTGTCAGCTTGTGTTAACAGCAGACTAATTCACATCACCCATGGACAATAAAGTTTAATTGAAGCACCTGCTCCCTGTAGCGTCACGTAGCGCCTGTGTTCTGTGTTCGTTTGATGTCTGTGCCGTCACCGCTTGCTTTCATGTTAACCTCTCTCTAGGGAACTGGCATCAGCGTCTCTGTGGCTCTTGTGCGTAAAAACGTTGATTGACTTACTCTGCCTTTATCCACAGATTTGTGTTGTGTCATCTCATGGCCGATTTGTATCATCCATTTCCCCAGCATTCTCTTCCCTTCATTTCATGTCTGTGACTTCGTAGCTTACATCTCTCCAAGACGCTTTCAGAGCATATCGTTTTACTATTAAACAGAGGCTAATTTGTGCACTGTGCTGCCACCCACAGATCCAAATCCAGACCAAGAAGATCGACTTGAGCCACGTCACCGCCAAATGTGGCTCCATGTCCAACATCCGTCATAGACCAGGTACTGTACAGGGTGCTTTTTTAAGAACACTCTCGCTGTTGCTTTGTGTTTATCCTTTATTTCACTTGTCCAGAGATTTCCCGGAGCAGATTTGAAAGGGTTCTTACCTTACAGTGCAGCATTTGACGACTGTAATTCAAAATTAAAGGACCAGTAGGTATGATTTAAAGGAAACTGTTAGCGGAAATGGAATATAATATTCAGATATATGTTTTTGAATTTGTGTATTATCACCTTTACATAAGAATCATGCTTTTCTTACCATAGAATGAGTCCTTTGTATCAACCGAGGGAGCAGTTTTTCTTCCAATTTTCTTTCTTTTCAAGCGAATTTGACATGAACTCTTGAAATCTTATAAATAAATAAATAAAAATGCAACTTTTTTTTCCATTAGTTGGTTTGGAATGAATAAATAAGGGAATAAATGAAGCTATGTAATAAACAGAGTAAAAGAAGTCAGAAACAAGGACAAGGAGAATAATATTGTCCATCTATGAGAGAATAGTAGATCAATGTCTTCAGGAGATGTTTCTAATCAGGCAAAAAATATATTCATTCTTTCGTGTCAGCTGCTACTGATCATGTCTCATGCCGTTTGGAGATGAAGACGACAAAACAAATCATGCAAGTCGATATTTGCTACGTCAGAACTTATTCGGAAAAGGTGTCTCCATCTTTAATTTGATGCAAAAATCAAAATCTACTGCAAAAAAAAAAAGCAAAAAGCTCTGCACAGTTTTAATGTTTGCATCCACTTTTTTCTAATGCAATACTCAAATATCTGCGTAAAATATATTATTGAAACATGGCTGCTGGCTGTGGAGAGGGCCTTTTGCATTTTTACCTGTAGGTTCTGCTACACTGTGAGGCGAGGGGTATTCAGTTTGTTGCAGTTTACAACCTCACCACTAGGTGCTACTAAATGCTACACAGTGGTCCTTTAATAGCAATCAAATAAATTTATCACCTTGCAAAGATTACTAACAAACTCATTTTGTTTAGTTCAGTCATTTTGCACAGATGCGATGATGTATACATTTACTCATTTTTAGCTGAACTGTATCGTAATATGTGATCATATTATTGATTTATACATCTCTACTGTTAAAATTAATAACTCTTACCCAGTTGTGATTAAAAACTAACAATGTTTTTGCATAAAGTTTGTTTTAATGTAACCTATTTGATATATTACTGAACATACTGTACCTTTCCCATGTTGTAGTATGTGTCAGTTTCAACCACTGTATTAAGCAAGTCAAACTTGTACTTGTGCTGTTTTGGAGCTGTGCTGTTTTTCGCTAAGATTCTTTGCCCTGAGCGTTGCCCAGGAGAAGAGCTACCCTGCAGGCGAGTGAGGCCTCATGGGTTTGATACTTTTCTTCTCCTCCTTGCTGTCGTGTTCCCAGGGGGAGGCAATGTGCGTATTGAGAATGTGAAGCTGGACTTTAAAGATAAGGCCCACGCCAAGGTCGGCTCCCTGGACAACACCACCCACACTCCTGGAGGGGGGAATGTGATGGTAAAAAAGAAGCATGCAAAAAAATTCTTGAATATCAAATGTCACTGCCAGAAAACAACTCTGACCTAAAAAGTCTTTCTTTCCTCACCAGATCGAGAGCCACAAGCTGAGCTTCCGGGAAACGGCGAAAGCTCGGGTGGACCACGGCGCGGAAATCATCGTCACCCACTCCCCGGGGATCGAGACAGGAGGCACCTCTCCTCGTCTGTCCTCCGCCGGCAGCATCAACCTCCTGGAATCGCCTCAGCTCTCCACGCTGGCCCAGGATGTCACTGCTGCCCTGGCCAAGCAGGGCTTATGAGCTGACTGCCTCTGTTTCGGATACCCTCACAAAAAAATCCACACCTTTACTCCTCTTCCCATCATTCACTCATAGGCATCCAGTGTTGTCCCAAGGTCTTTCACTGCAACGTCACCCCCACACACTTGACCCCACAGGTTGTAGTCGATTGACCCATCAACAATCCTTCCAGCCCTTCCGATGGGTTTTTAAAAACTGAATTCTTCAAAAATCTTCACTTACTCCCTGAAAAGGGCCACACCCTGTCACTCTGTTTTTCATGCGTTTATTCACGCAAATATGGACTTTTCTGTTTGTTTTAGCTGAATGCTAAGGTTTGAGTGGCTGTGATTGTCTAAGAAGGCGTTTTACGATTGTACAGTGATTTTTTTGTTTGTTTGTTCTGTGTATGAACAGCATCGCCACATTCAACTTGTCCGGGGATAAACTTTAAGGTGAACTCATGCATAACGTCCATTCAGAATTTATATGGTACTGAATGCAAGATATAGCTACTAGATAGTAGACACTAGTCTTAAACATACAACAGCGTGAGAGACTTAACTTACAGAAACATGGCGTGTAACTGACCCGCAAAAGTACGGCTGATGAGCATGTCTGCTAAAATGTGACATTTCAAGTCAAACATGAGTTTTTTCTTTGTTGGATTTTAATCTTATGAGTTCCTGATATGTGCTGAAATGTTGGACAAATTGTGTTCTCTTGTTTTCTTTTTATATATATATATATATATGTCACTGTAGTGGAAGTTGTTACAGTTTTGTACGTTTCCTGTGGCTGCTCTGGCTTATTAGCATTTAAATGTGGATAACCATTGCAGTTATGTCAAGTCAAGCGCTAAAAGGCTAGCTTTCCAATAGATTTTTTTTTCTTTGGTTCTTTTCTGCAAACCAATTGGCTGCTCTTTCTTTTGTTCGGTTTTAGTTCTGTGGTTTTATTAGGCTACAACGATGCTGTTATGCTGGCATGGCAAATAAATAATAAATAAATTAGATATATTTGGAGCAGTCTTAAACTTTTCAGTGTGAGTGTAAATGGCCGGGGGGGCGTTCTAGTGTCTATACTTTTAAGATCAGATCCTAAAAAGCCCCGCGACCTTTCGACTTTTGCAAAGACTCAGTTGTACAATTTATTTGAATGGGTAAAAGGGGCCCGAAGATTGTTTTAAAAAAGTGTAAAGTATGAAGCTTTGTATGAAAACATTCCATTTGAGAGAGCAGCTGCCTGGCCCTTTTTGTGTGATCGAGCCAGATTGTGTGGCTGTTTGGACGGGAAACGGGGGAAAAAAAGACGATGAGATGAAAAAAGAATAAAAAAACACAACCGTTCTAGCATAATCTCTGCTCACCATTGTGAAACTCTTCTACCCTCCCCTTTCTCCTGCCCTGATGTCAGCTGCCCCTCCAGTGTTTTTCTGTGCTTCCTCTACTCCCGCCTCCCTCCTCTCCAGCCCCCTCTTTGCCTGTGTAAGTGTATTTAAAAGACCATGTAGATGTGTGCACACTTTCCGATGTTTGAGACGTACCGATGACAAATGCTCCTACAGGATGATGACGACAAAAATAAAGAAAATAAAAACTGGGTCGCTCTAGTCTGTTGTATGTATCCGCAGAAAACATTGTGATCAGTCTATTTTTTCTACAGCTTAAAGTAACAATATGTGCATGTTTGGTCTGTTTATCTTCATTTGTTTGTCCTTTTAAATGTGAAAAACATGTTTTTAAACATGAGGGGAAATGCCAGGAGTCTAGAGGTTATCATTATTCATTCACTGACCTGCAGTATTAGTTACTGGAGTGTTGTGCTTGTGCAGTTTTGCTGGAGGGGCATTAATCAATTTACTGAACATAATGCTTTATAATGGGGATTATCAATATCTGACCATCAAACACTGAATTCCCTTCAAAATATTATGCGCCTTTTCTGCATCTATTTATGTTGAAAATGTTTTTATCATTGTAAAGGAGTAAATGTTACACCACATATTCTAAATATATATTGATATATATGTATTAAGCAGGACATAAATTGACTGAGTCTAGTTAAATTGTGAGGTTACTTTATGTACATTTGTATTTCGCTAAGAGTATTTAGCTTGCTAGCTTAGAACAAAGCTACCTGTAGCACGCACGCCAACAAGTAGAGACTCCATTAAGCTAGGTGGTCATGACCCCAGAAATGGCGCCCAGAAAGGATTTTTGCGTGGATAAAACAGAGCTGACAAAAACAAAACAAACAACAACAACAAAAAACAAACATGGTATGCTGTTTTTCGAAGTATTTTTCGTCAGAGCTAATGTGTCTTTCTGCTAAGCTAACGTTAGTTAGCTGGCTGCCAGTGCTAGCTTCGTATTTATTTAAAGCTAACTTAATGAACAGTGGTTTAAATTCTTTAATATAATTCAGGGAGAAAGGTAATAACACCAGCTACATTTACTGTCATAAATGCTGAACCTAACTTTGATATTGCTATCTGAACTTCAGGTGTAAGCTAGCTGTGCCTGCTGTTTTGTTTGTTGTTAGCCATAGCATCAATATTTACAAGTAGAATTGCATTGCGTTGCACTTTTACTTCTTCTGTTGCTCCCCTTGATTTGCTAAACTGCATTTTGCTGTTTTAGTACCCTATGCAGCCATAATAATGCTGATCTATATTTATAATGTATTTATATGTGTAACATAACATTCTAAAAGTGGCCATTCTGCATGAAAAGACCATTTTAAATGTTTAAAAGCAGTACTTCTAGACTTTTACATCCAGTTTTGATTGTACTCTACTTGTGTAATATAATATCTTGTAGTGTGAGGTTGCTCCTGGAAATGACCTGAATGTTGATTCCCTGTTTGAAAGTGTCAGATCTGTTGATTGGGCTGTCAATTCTAGCTCACCACCTGGCTCATTTAAACTACCTGTTGATATTCAAATGGGGGGGATTATCCGTTACGTGAATGCACCATTCATTTGGGGTTTTTACACGTGTGCACCGGTTTTTTTTTTCGCCATAGTGATGCACAACGCAGAGGGGGGACATGGAAAACATCTGCACACTGCGTCTTTAAGCTCCGGTAAATTAGCACGCCGATCAACTGTCGCTGTCCGGTGAGGGAGGTGCTGAAATCAGAGCGTTCTCTCCTTCTCCGTCTCCCCCCCACCACCCTCCACTCCCTCCATC
>OMNN01029310.1:0-10045 GCA_900302755.1 Chromis chromis
GCGGAGCCTATTCCCAACTGACTTAGGGCAAAGGCAGGGGACACCCTGGACAGGTCGCCAGTCAATCACAGAGAAACAGACAACCAGGCACACTCTCATTCACACCTACAGACAATTTAGAATCACCAATTAACCTGCATGTCTTTGGACTGGGCTGCCGTCACCTCACAGCTAGAAGATCCCCAGTTCACGTCCCATCCTGGGCCTTGGATTGTGTTTTGAGTGTGTTTTGAATGTGTGAGTTTTCACTGGGTCCTCCAGCTTTCTCTCACAGTCCAAAAACATGCTGACGTGAATTGGTGATTCTACATTGTCCGTATGTGTGTATGTGAGTGTGCAGTGTGTGTAGGCTTCAGCCCCCCGCGACCCAACAGAGGATTAAGCGGCGTATAGATAATGGATGGATGGATGTCTTTGGACTGTGGGAGGAAGCTGGAGCACCCGGTGAAAACACATGGAGGTACAGGGAGAACATGTTAAGACACAGAAAGACCCCAAGCTGAGATTCTAATCCAGGACCTTCAAGCTGTGGGGTGACAGTGCTAGCCACTGTATCACCGTGCCACCGCATTATAAGCTAGCTTAATGTGACATTTCACATTTCAGTGTAATTCTGCTTTCTATTAAGATTCAAATAAAAATGCAGGTGGGAGCTGCAATGCAAATGGAGCGGTGTGGGGAAAAGACCCTCCCTGAATCCTCTCCCATATAAGCCTCCAGAGACACCCATCTTTTCAACCTCTGTTCTGTGATCTCCTGCCTCCTGCCACTTCTATGTTCACTGAGTCTCATCTGGTCTCATTTATACTTATTATTATTATTATTATTCTGTTTCATTTGTTAAAAACTTAAATCTGGAAAAAATGTCATCCAAGCTTCTGGGCCACAGAGGAATTAGGTGGTTATTTTATAATATGCACTGTGTTTAGATAAAATCACTGTAAACACAGGTTAGTGACAATAACTGTCTGCACAACTGCATCAACATTCATACTGAGAGATGACAGAGAAAGCTAACTTAACTTCACTGGTGCACAGTCCTGGTGGACAGATGCAGCCAGTTACTTGGCACATTAGCCCTGTCCCGTCCTATTCAGAATTGGGTTGTTAGACAGCAGAGTGAGTCAAACATAAAAAGCAATAATTTAGGTCAAAACTCACTCAAACACTACGTGTTAACCAGCATGCATTGCAAGTTTATGCCTGGTAATCAAAACTATATTTCATGACGAGGAACACAGAATACTATACACTGACATTGAAAATGAGTGATCATTGGGCTGCTGTTTAGCTCACTGAGTTAAGGCGATACCACCTGGGGCTCAGTCCCTTAGCAGTGGTCATGAGTTCGAGTCCGGCTCAAGACCATTTCTCTCCTCTCTGTCGACCCCCGATTTCACTCTGTCTCTATCAGTAAAAGGAAAAAAAAACTCTCCCCAAAAATATTTTTAAAAAAAAGAAAAAGAAAAAGAGTGCTCACAGAGAGGTTGTCTTTTTAATACATCATGCGTAAAACTGCAATGAAAATGTGGCACTGTGTTACCCACGTCCTCATATTTACATATGTACTGCATTGGGATTCCTCACTGAATACATTACATTACAACTCCTGGTGACAGGAAGAAGACAGCATGTTGGATTGCATTAGGCCTACCACACCCTACAGCTCAGGCTGCAAACAAACGGAAAGTTGGAAAAGTTCTGGACAGCATAAGTGCAGCATCCGGGGATCAATTCCAGTCCTGAGGAGATTGGCGAGACTATTTCTAATACATGACAAGCATGGCTTTGGGGTGGGAGGAAACCAGAACACCTGAGGTGAACATTAAGTTCTACACAAAACAACCCTGGTAGGGTTTGACTCCAAACCCCTGTTTCTGTTGACAGTGCTAACCCCTGAGCTATTTAATGCCAAGCCAACATGTTCCCTCTCAAAAAAGGAAAACACATCTACACTGGATACACTGACATGGAGACAAAAACACTGTGAGGAGCAGCCAATATCCACACATGATCCCAGGTTACACTTAACCACACAGAGCTGCATTTGCTTTCTTCCTCTCATTTTCCCCAATACATCTAAATTGTGCACTTCCATAGCTCACCTCTGGAAAACAACCGTGACTACATGTAGGAGACATCAAGTTAGCATTTTGAAGTAAGTATTCCTCAGCTATAAAGCCTCATAAGCATCTTGAGTTACATTACAAAATGAGGCAGAAAAAGGAGACGTCTTTCTACCACTCCTTCCTACCAGCCTTCCAGATTTTCAGGGAGCCTCCTCTTTTTCACTGCCTATATCCTGTGCATGCCAGTTTGCCATATTTCTCATGTTATTACCATTTAAATTGTTCCATTTACATTTTCAGACAACTAAATGTCCTTGCTGACAGAGGGAACACTCCAGCTGGATTTTCTTGACCATAAACTTTTCTTGGCTGTCTGTGGTGTGCAGGTGGGAAGAGAGACCCACCCGGATGGGAGGTTCATGCCAATGAGGTTGAAGTTGTTGGTCTTAGATTTCACGCCAACGACACATCATAGCCTGATGGACATAGCAAGGAGTTATGTCACCTGCTGGGCAGCATTGGAGTAGAAGCTTCAAATGTCTAAATGAGCCAGAGCTGGAGAGGACAGCAGGTGAAGTGCTGTCAATCACAGCAGTCACACGGCAACTATCAAAGCCTTCTATAAGCCCTTGAATCTTATTAATGGAGCAATCATTCCTAAAGTGAACACAAGCACACCTTTTTATTTAACAAGTGAGACCACAGTGACTTGTTAAAGAAGAATACTGATTTAATACTTGTAGTAAGTCAGCTGGTGCCAGGAGCCAGTGTCTAGTGTCTGCTGATGGTGTTGCACTGAGAGTTGCTGGTTGCCACTGAGGATTCTGTCTTTTTGTAGTAAATCGCTCTGCTGCCACTTTGAACAACACCACACAAAATATATAATAATAATAATATAACACTGAAATCATAGTTCGGATGTTCAAATCAAATACCTTCCAACCAGTACATATCTTTTGGTCTGTATTTAAAAAAATATGTTTGCTGTGGTAAAAGCAGAAACACTGGGTAGTGGGTATGCATTTAATATTAAATTCAGATATTAAATTAGAGTCATTTTTACAGTATCTATTGTCCACATGTACATAATACTGTATGAAAGCCTCCTCCAATCCAGATTATGTCGTGTCTTTGCGGCTATTTTTTTATTTTAAAGAGCATACTTGTTAAATTACCTCAACTTACCTTTCTAAAAGTAACTTCAAAAACAAGACACAAACAGCAAGGGTCTAATGGCAGAAACTCATACATGCCAAAAACAGCCCTTACTGTCACTTTCTGCCATGCTCCAGCTTTCTGCTGTCTTCTGCCACTGGGGGGCTCTAACCTTTGCTGGACCCACCAGCTCTCTGAGTGCAGGTCAACATGAGCCCACTGCTGCGGTCAGGATGTAATTGACCTGCCATCTGGAACTCCCACAAGGGACTGTCATCCATTTTTCTACACCACCAACGTCCATAGAAAAACAACTGAAAACAAAAGCCTACAGTCATCCAAATGGCACAGAATATCACCCTGATAATACAAGATCATTTGCCAATAAACCAGGGAGCTTACACAAAGACAAGTTACCCTGCCTGTTGTTCCATCTGTTAGCCGCAGTCTGTCTAGAAATGGGTTCCCTCCAAACATGGTGAGCAGGTTGAGAGCAAGTGCCCCTCTCTTTAGAGCCCTATTAACAGAATTGCTGTTCATACCAAGTATTTGGACAGTTATCATTTGTTTTGTTCATCAGGCTCATCATTTGCATGACGCTAACGTCTCCAAGCTTTCAAGCTCAAATCAGAGTAGTTTATATCACTATACAAAGAACTGTGTGAGAGATATTTTAACGCTAAGAGTCCAGAGTTTAGCGGCTAATGTCAAAGACTCTTTGTATCTTCTCTGGTGATGCTCTCCCAGGCCTTCATCACAGATACTTCTTGTTCTTGCTTTAGTCAGGCGGAATAGAGCTCAGGCAGATTGAAATCAGGGGTGGATGCTGCGAGGCTCAACAGGAGACTCTTCCATTTTATCCTACATCCTGGAGAGGATTATAGCCGTGTGGTTGTAAAGGTTGAATACTGTTTTAGAATAAAGCCAATTGTTGAGTTTGGTAAGCAAAGTATTTTTGATATAGCGATCTCTTTGTCAGATTTCTATGACTCTCGTGACTATTATATTATAATTGCACTGTCCCCTCTTCACTTCTTATACTGACAGCCAACTCTCAATTCATCTCTGAGCTTCATAAAAGCCTAGGATGAAAAGACACATGGCTGCAGAAGGAACAGATGTCACACGAGCAACAATTCCAGTGGAGGCCGCCCCTTTTCTACAACAGGAATTATATCACACCTAGAGAGAGATGCCAAATGTTCTGACAGAAACAAAGACTACAGTTAAAACCAAAAATAACAGGGGGATAAAAGCAAACGCGCCTTCACATAATTTCAACAGGTCATTGCAGAAACAGATTTTTCTTTACTTTTTCTCGGTACAGATGTTACCTTCACTGCAGTAAGGAATGCTGGCAGTTTCATAAAGCTAAAGCTAAACAAAGACCCCAGGCCAAGATTCAAACCCAGGACCTTCTAGCTGTGAGGCAACAGAGCAAGCCACTGCTCCACCATGCCACCCCACAATTGTATGGTATCACAAAATGGATTTATTTTCATATTTATTATCAGTCAATCAATCCCATGTTCAGGCCTGAGCGAAATGAGCGTCAACTGATGCACAATGACCAGTTCAGATAAACCACAGACACAGGCCATGGTGGTCTGAACAGACGGTTAGAGCCCAATGTACTGATACAACTCAAAAAAGAATTGAAATGACCAATGTCCCTACCAGGATAAACATCTGCTGATATCGTTGCTGCTCTAATCTACTGTACTATTTAAATGAAAGAAATGCTGTGCCACCCTTTAACAGGGTGTCATTAATTATTGCAGGTAAAATGTGTTTCATGGCTGAAGGCAGTGTGAACTAAAAAGTGCAAGGGAACTTTACACGTTATTGTACTATTTTCAACCACAGTGAACTGGCAGACCATCTTGTTAACCCTACTGCTGCTGTTCTCCTCAGGCCCACTACATTTTGGATCCCATCTTAAAGATATATATATATACACTGTAGATTTTTCACAGATCTGTTATTCTGTAGCTCAATGGTAGGCACAGTTAAGTCTCCTAAATGTGCTGGTGCTTCATTCAGTTGTGGATCCTAGGATTACGCTTGCAGCAGGATCAATCTTACACGCTTCCAATTCTGTGTAATTAAAAAAAAAAAAAAAAGGCAGGATGAAGAATGTATTCAAATAGTAGTTTCAGCAGCATAGCCAAACAACTTTAGGACCTATTTCCCTGCCCTTACAAAGGAAAACATTGCTTAAGGTAGAAGGTGTTTTTCTTTAATCCCTAAATGGGTCTAACTACCTTACCTACAGCCCTATTACAATGTACAGCCCTGTTCATTGCCACATGTTTTTAGTAAGAACTGCATTTCTAGGTATCATTTTATTTTCCATATGCTGGCAGGAGGGGCCAGCAATCAAACTTATTAAACGTATATGCCCCAAATCATAAATAAATAAATATATGAATGAATGAATGAATGTATGAATGAATGTTTAAGTGAAACAATAATTTGTTATGTGAGACGTTAGTATGTTATATACATTAGTATGAAATATCATGTTGTTATTTATTATTTTCAAATACATTTCATTTCAGGGTTGACAGCTCAGTATAATTTCACATGTGATTTCTTATTATTTTAGTTTTCATAACAGACATTTTTATTTTTATTTTATTTTAATGCCCATATTCGTGTTGCCACTGTTGCTCTAACAACATGAGCTAGCTGGCTAAATTTAGCACCAGCTCTTGAGCTTGCTATGGTAAGTGAGCGATCACAGAAGGATACCATTATGAAACAAAAAGGGTTTGGGTTTTTGAGAGCATCTTAAAATAAAATAAAAATAACAGTGATAAAATAGAATAAAATAGATATCCAATAAAATCCTGCTAATAAAGGAAAGAGGAACATTTCATATTCGTTTGTGGAGTTGGTATATAGGGGTGTTAATAGTTAACTGGGTCCTGTGTCCATGCGGCGCTGGGTCTGAGCTGGTTTGGCAGCACCCAGACAATGTTAGGCAGCTGGTGTTAATGCTGTGGTGGTCCAGCTGATCCAGTCTCAGTTTTCAGTTTAGGTTAAATCACTGTTTAAAAACTGTTTTTCTTAGCCTAGGGCCACTGTGTTTTTTATCCATCCTTAACAATTGTGGCCGACGTGGTCAACTATTTGTTAAGATAATTGTTTCAAATTGTCTTAATTATTTCAGTTATTTTACAAATAGTTGATTTATAAATATATATGGATTTGTTAATATAATTATGTATTTCAGTGTTCATATTATTAATATCCATTTAAATTTAAAAAAAAAAAAAGTATTCTTGCAGCAGGTGAATTTTCTTTAGAGTTGAATTCAATTCAATTATATTTATATAGCACAAAATCTTAACAAATGCCATCTCAAGTTACTTTACATGGTAAGGTCAAGACTTCACAGTACAATCCCCCCTTAAGCAGCATCCAGTGGGCATCCTTCTGAATTGACTGGTTAACTGGAAGAATTATTTATACAGAAAATAGTCAAGGACAGAAGCAGCACCGTGGTGCGGATGATCACATCAAAGAAGCAGCAAGAAAACTGTGAATGTGAAATGTGAGTGCAGAGGTTCAGGTGATTAATGTTACAGATGTAGTCGTCTCCGCTACATCCATTTGCATATGAAAATGAATACTCTTTCTAATCAATACTATTAATCACTCACTTGAGTAACTGAGCTGCGAACATGGTGCGAGCTGATGGCATAGAAGATTTTACACAAATACAGTATAGTACACTGATCACTATACATACTAGTGTTTAAGCCTGGCTGAGCACCAATCAGCCTGCTTTCATTGTAACCAACCAGCCAGTAAGAGATGCACAACTAATGTGCTGCATGCCATGCACTTCACTATTGGTGTGTATGTGAAGGTGTGTGCAATGTAACCTGCCAGACAACAGGGGACGCTTTCAGTGCAGCCTGACAATGACCTTTAAAAGGGTTCATTTATTTATTTATTGTTATTTTTAAGTGGGATTCTATGACGTTATGATCCATAGTCTTTTACCTCACAGACGTGGGAGTTGCTACCACTGTCTTGATTGGCTGGTTTTAGGACTGCGGCTATCGATTATTTTAATAATCAAGCATTCTATCGATTATTCTGGTGATTAATCAAGTAATCGGGAAAAAATAACATTTAATTTAATTTAATTACTTTAATTTCATAGCAATACATGACATAATAATAAAAGTCAGTTAAATGAACAACCAATTCAATTCCTCTTAGAATAAATAAATAAAGCATCAAAAGCAGAAGAGAGGCTGTGCAGCTGCTTTACACAGGACATGGTATGCGCTGTGCTCGCTGCAGGGTTCAGGTTCAGCTCCTGGCAGTCTAGTGAGCAAAACAGGCAGAGTTTTCAAAACCCTCCAGCGGGGCCACATCACCATCCTCTCAAGCTGGAAGCTGTCAGTGTGATGCAAAACTTCAACAGTGAAGATGTATTTGTCCCGTGCTAAGTAGCTAACATTAGCACTAGCCTTGCTAGTACAAACACATTTCTCCCCGAGTCTCAATACAACCACAAAGTTGTGTCATATAATTCGATGAATGCGGACACAGAACCAGCTTTTCCTCCACTTCCTCTGTTCCTACCTTCATAGTGCACAGGGGTCAAGGTTCAACAAATCTGAACTTTGACCAGGGCGAGTGTGCCGTCTCTCCGACCTGCCCGCTACGCTGCGGAAATGAATGGGTTTCAGAGCGCAGTGGCGCTGGTGCCACGTCCGTGGACATCCGTGCTGTATTGTGCATATATAGTATAGTATAGAGTGGATTAAACGAAGCCTCGAGGCATTTTAGTAATGGAATTACTTGAGGAATCGTTTCAGCCCTAGTTGGTTTGTTTCCTTGTTTGGTGTTTCAACATGACATTTTGAATTCAAACTACAGCAAAGTCACACAATCACATAAAAATAAAAATAAAAATTGTATGCTTCAACTGAAATAGATTTTTTAAGCTGGGTCTTTTCTTAGGTGGATAAAATAAATATTTCTGATGACCCACTTCCACAGTGCTTCATTGGTCTTTCTGCCTGCATCTCCAAACAGGGAGCATGCCGACTGCCATCTACTGTAGGTAATTAGCTTTTTTAGTTTTTTAACCATTTTTGAAAGTCAAGGTAATATAAATTCACACATTTCTTCATTTATTCCATAATAAGGAATAAATAATCAAAGATCAATTTACGTCTCAATGTGACAAATGCTTTTTAATATAGCTTCCAAATGTTTAGAGCGTTCTACAGTTTTTTCCCTCATGAGGAAAAATAGCATCATAGTTCGTCTTGCTGTGCAAAATGCCAACAGCAAAAGAAATGGGAAAGTATGGATAGTTAGTGCATTAGTGTGAACTGTTAAACAGATCTACTTTGTATTTACACTCATAACACTGCTGTCCACATTGTTTTGTTCCCACCAATACTCCCGATAGCCTGGCGTGACCCACATGCAGAGGCGTAGTCCGACCTCGGCCATTTACCGCATGTCCTTCCCCACTCTCTCCTGTTTCTCACTCTATCCACTGTCCTGTCCTCTATAATGAAGGCATGAAAAAGCCAAAAATAAATCTTAATAAAAAATCCTCTGCACACAAACACAATTCTGTCAGTGAAGCATGTGACACAGGACATGTGAGGTGAAGTGTTGCTGTCCATTAGCTCCACTGCTTAAATGAAATTAATATCGTTAATGCAAGTGTGTGTTTTAGAATACGATATATGACTGAAAAGGCAAAAAAAAAATGTGAGTAATTGACAGTGTGTGTGTTGGGGGACGAAATTATTTTTTTTGCATTAAACAGCTTCACCATGCTAGTGCTATTAGAGAGAGAAGAGAGAGAGTGTAACACAGTCAGATGACCGACTGATGTGGTTGCTGGGAGGCTCAACGTGTTCAATATCTGCACTGTAGTTTAGTATTTAAACTGCAAGTTAACATAAATATTTGATTCCCCCCTCCCCCCCAAAAATAAAAAATAAAAAACTTGAGTACCGTGGTTCCAGTGCTTTACCAGACATGCTAATTAAAAAATAGTCCTTTTAGAATCAAAGCCTCACTCAAAACACTGCTTTCATAACAGAAGTGTATCACCAACGCAAGCAGTTTTATGGATAAAACTATTACAGAGTTATTTAGGGCTTACTTTAGAGAAAAAAAGTGAACAGCCATACTGAATTTTCACAGGAAATTATATTATGAGCCAAAATTCTGTGTATGATGAAGTCATTCTGTTCCTTCTAGTCACTCGATTAATAGAACATCACTAAGGATGGCTGAAGGAATTTCCCTGAAGACAGGTGCCAACTGAAAATCAGCAAGGGCAAATTAAAACAACCACTTAAAGGCATGTCGATCTCCCGAAGGAGGAAATCAAAGAAAGTGTTGCTTCACATTTAAGCCTGAGTCATAAAATATAAATACATTAATAAAAATCAAAATAAAAAGATGTCATTTATTAAAATTGGGTCAACTAGACTGTTTTTTTAATTAGCTTCAGAAGAATCTACTGTTTAGAATGTCTAGATCAACATAACCCCCCAAAAACATGGAATAAAAAGCATCCCAGTTAAAGCAGTTTAGGTCAAACTTATTTTAACATTAAAAATATTTTCATGTAGGGGCGCCCTGATAGCCTAGCGGTTATGTCTCGTGACCCACGTGCAGAGGTGTAGCGGCTGTGCCAGGTTCGAGTCATTTACCGCATGTCCTTCCCCACTCTCTCCCGTTTCTAACTCCAAAAATAAATCTTTAAAGAAATAATAATAATAATGATAATAATAATAATAATAATAATAATAATAATTTCATTT
>OMNN01029311.1:0-14513 GCA_900302755.1 Chromis chromis
CACCACATGGCAACAACATCAACCAATCAGGAACATCTTGAGGAACATGACAATGGCCCAAGATGTTGATTTGACCTCCAAACTTCCTAGACCCCATTCTGATCAAGCATCAACAGGATGCAGTGGAACAAGTTGGATTGACAGAGGCCCCACTGCACAAGCCAGAGTACCCAAAGGATCCACTGCCCTGGTCCTGGTTCCAGACCCCATAGGACACCCTGAGAGGTCCTCTTGTCCATGCCCAATGGTTCAGAGCATCTTTGACCACATAAGGGGGACCAACACAATATTAGGCAGGTGGTCATAATGTTATGCCTGATCGGTATATATCCGTAACACTGTAACCTGGCCAATTAAAAAAAGCTTTTATCAGTTCAGGGACATATGTGAGGACTGCTTAAAATATATGGGTAAACCTGTAAAAACAGCTACTACATCCGCCAGATAACGGCACACACTCTGACATCACAAGCCAAAAACTCAGCCTCCCTCTGTCTATACTACTAAACTGAAAACTGAGTTTCTTAGTGTCTCCATACAGGAAACAATTTTCCAACAGCTTTGTTTTCAGTGACCTAAAACTGCACTTGCGTGTTCACAAAATGTGAAACAACACCCGTGTACATGTGGCTTAAGTCAGAATTTGTGCTATTAAAATGTCTATTGCAATATTTTAAGCCTGGAGTCTCCTTTGTCCACACTTTCTTCATCAAGTCACTGGTGTCAATCTAAATGATCTCAATAATTCAAGTCAGAGCAACACACAATTGGAAAATACAGCATCTCAGAGTTCAGTTGCTTCCATTAGAGTAGAGGTTTTACTTTCCTACAGGTGAGGGAAATCTGTCTTTTCCATACTTTACTGAACTTACTGTTCAAGTGACTACTATCTTCAAATCAAATTAGCCCCAAGACACAGCATGGTCTCTAAAGCTCTACTGTGTTTTACATATGACGGAGGTTTACCTGTACGCAGCCAGAATGACGTCCATCAGAGGCAGTGTCAGCTGACTGTAGTCTGCAGTCGGCAGCTCGTCCACAGAGTCTGTGACTGTCTGCAGCAGCTTGTCCCACAGAGGAGGTCTGGTCTGGGCCAGCAACAGAGCCAGCAGTTTGAGGATCTGCAGACTCTGATGAAGTTGTGTGTTTTCTTTGGGAACCAGTGACTTCTTCAGGTACTCTGAGATTGACATGACAACAGCAGTGTAATCTTGATTTGTTTCCACGTTGACAGCAGGGTATTCTAAGTCTGTGATGGAGACATTTGACCTCCCGTCATCTTTGTCTTTCTTATCCACGCCGTTACATCCCACAGAGGAGACGGACTGACAGAAGAGCAGGAGGTGGGCCAGCATTTGATTGGCAGCTGAGGCAACAAATAAGCTTGTGTCTGTCTGGAGTTGTAGGAGGGGCTTGAGGAAATCTGAGGAAACAAACATAAAAACACACAAGATGTGTCAAAGTCTCAGTATGAACTATAACCTTATCACTATAGCACCTCTTTATTACTTATTATTGCCGGTCTCCCTGCCATGAAATTGTACTTTTAAATTATATAAAGTGTGAGAAGATATTTGTATTAGGGATCGATTGATATCAATGCTGATTATTGGTAGTCAAGAAAGGCCTATAACCGATATTTGAAACCATGATAACTAGGCCTCTTCATTAATAACACTGACAATAACTGAATATGTAAAATAGAAATAGGAGGGATTAAACAAGGATGCTCTCCTCTGTTTATGTGACTGAGATTGATCAGTTCGTCTCCTGCAGTTATGTCTGCTATTCTATCACTTTCATTGCCCACTAGGGTCCATATCTTAAGTATCTTAAGTATTATTAATTATTGTTTTCCAGACTCTGTTTCAGGATAATCTGCCCTATTAATCCTAATAATCTGCCCTCTAACGTAGCTGCTAGCTTTTAGCGTAGCCTTAGCCACTGTGAGAGTAGCTAAATTCCTGGTTTGTGTTTCTTGTTCAGTTTTTCTGCTTGAGAGACATTTCTGAGACCACAGACGACAGACAGAGAGAGGAGGCTGGATCAGTAGTAGCACATTTCATTTATCAATAAAAATGCCATGATAATCAGCCAGGCCGATAATCGGTCTATCCCTAATTCGTATTTCCAATATTATGGTCACCTGCTTGTACAAAGAACCTGAGAGCCTTTGGGTGCTGCAGCATGGTCCTTAAGCCCTGGATCCAGCCAATTCGTATACAGGGATCCTCCCAGAGCCCAGCTTCCTGCCAGTGCTGACGGTTAAAGGCCAGGTCCAGAACAGAGCTTTCCTACAAGGGGGGCATCATGACAGGGGCAGATTACAGCCAGTGAAGGCTGGCTTTAGACAGTATATTTAGACAGTATAACAGTTTAGTAAAAGTGTTAAGAGCTCTACCTGCAGAGCTTTGAAGCCATCCTCAGTTACAGCCATTAAGCCGGTGAGTCTGAGAGTGAAGGAGAGTATGCTGGGGTCTAAAGTTGTGTTGTGGACCGCAGTGGATATGAACTCAAGCAGACATGGGCAGGCCTCCAGCAGAGATCCCCCTCCATCTGGTGAAAGGACAGTGATATGGAATTACATTGGCCTCTTTGTGCATCATGTATGCATCACTACACATCATAGCTTCAATTTTAACTATAAAGAGGAAAGATTGAGGCACGAAAGGAATCAAAAAGGCACACAACTCCTCCGCCACACAATGCGGGAGCCCCTTAGCAATTCAGTTGAGTGGATCAAGTGATTAGTCAATTAACAGGAAACTATTCAGAGATTATTTTGAAAATCCTGTAATAGTTTGAGTCACATTTCAAGCAAAAATGGCAAACATTCACTGATTGCAGCCTCTTAAACACATTGAGTTGGTGCTTTCCTTTATGTGGTGTTTTATTATACTGAATATCCTTGATTTTTGGAAAGTGGGTCGTAGGAAGCAGACTTTTTTTGTTGGTGCATATATTTCTAAAATAAATAAACAATAAAGTAGTTATAACATCAACTGTCTGCTGCACCATATTTCAGTTTATGTCAATGATATATATTGAATGAAACACTGTCAACTGTGAGCTTTTGGGGCCCTAGAGCATTTGCCAGCTTTACTCAGCTTCCTCGGAGCTTGTTCCTCTTACACATTTCAAATTCATGTTTACAATCCATACTATGTAACCTCAGGTGACTAATTTGCACATTCCTCCACACTGAAAATATTTATTTTACTTCTTGTAATTTATGATTGATTACACTTACTGCTGATTTGACTTAGCTATAACCCTGCTTCTTATTTATCTTGTTACACTTAATACCTATATATACACCATGTCAGATTCCTTGTATGTGAAAACCTACTTGGCAATAAAAAATAAACAAATAAAAAGTTGCCCTTTTAAAGCCTCCAACTCTTTTACTTTTGGAGTTCCACACCAACATGGAAAGAGTCCACCGATACAAACACATTAGCCAGGTCCAGTGCTACTAACCAGCCTCGGTGAGCCCTGTGAACCAGTCCAGCAGTTTCTCCAGGCTGGTGTCATCGGGCAGAGAGCTCCCTGAGGCCGCCAGCACCTCACAGACCCGGGGCAGCAGCGACACACACTCTCTGTCCATGGTACCAACCGGCGTGTGTTACTAAACCAACATAACAGCTAGCAGCTACATTTACAGCTAGCACAGATGAAGCTATAGCTAGAAGCTAATTTAGATAGCACGGAGTAAAATGGTGCAGCTAGCAAAAAAAAAAACTGAAGTGTAGTCTTTTTCTTGTACTTTTGCTAAACGTCCATGTCGCGGGAAATAGTTTCAGATCTACCGGTGCGCAGCTTCCTTTTTCTTTCTGCTTTCAGCGCAAAATCCGAGTCCTAACAAAGATGGCTGCGCCGCTTCACTGATCTACAAACATGCGGACATGCTACTTCAGAAGTATCCCTCCGCTCCACGTCGTTTACAGATCTAGTGTTCCTCCGCAGCCCGTCCACCCGCCTACGAGCAGGTTCCGGTGTTCCGTTTCCGTCACATCGTCCATTTTCGCGTTTTCGCACATGGTGCCGCACCGGCCGACGACCGCCAGCCGCTTCATTTCTAGGATTCTGCTCCGTTGTAGCTAGAAATCCACCCCGTAGTGCCGCTAAATGCAAGATACGGTGGATATGGTGGACGACCCCGAGTACGAGGAGGAGGAACCCTCCTTCAGCGACCCGGAGGACTTCGTAGACGACGTCGAGGATGACGGTGAGCGGCGGCAGGAAAAACGCCGGCTTTCTGGCCTGTTGCTAACAGCTAGCTAACAGCTCAACGGTGCCGCTCCTTTAGATGCTACAGAGCTAGCTAGCTTTGCATACAGAGATTTAGCATCGAATTAACAGTTCCTCCATATTCAGACGTAATTACCAGGAATTAAACAGCGACATCGCCGTTTTCCTTGAAGCCCCCAACATCATGTTATCACAGTAACGTTTAACGCCCATTGAAGCTTCACCCAGACAGCCGCTCACTTTGGCCTAGTCGCTGACGTTTAGAAAACTGAAACAGCATATTTTTTAGGATTAGCAAATAGGAAACGTTTTCCCGAAGCTGTCTGAGTGGATAATTAAGGCCAACACCACCACTGTGACCCCCTCAGTGTGTAGTTCATATGGAGCAGCTGGTAATACAAGCTATCTTAGTGTAACGCCAATCCCAACCCATGTTTCAGGGGAGCCTGCAGCATTATGCCCTCAGTTCTGCAGGTGTAATGAGAACACAGTGACTCACCCTTGTTAGGATGCTTTCTGACGGTATTATAGTCTGGAGATGTCTGGGTGATTTACAAGCAAAATGAGCAATACTTACATTCAATATCTGCATTGATCTTCCAGTTTATTGGTTCACTCAGTAAAGCTAATTCAGGCCAGCAAATCCTCATTTCAGAGTTATTTATAGTGGTCAGTCTTTGTAGAAACGTTTTGAGAGAAATTGGAATTCACTGTAATGAAATGATGTGTTGTCCACTCATTCATTGCAATGTGGACCAGACATATTTCATTGTATTGCACTACAATTTAACAACATCACGAAATATAGCTCTCCAAAATGATTGTGTAGTTTACTCAACAAATTTCAAATACTAGGACAGTTGGATTTATTTCAGAGTTTTTGTATGCATATATGTCTATTTTAACCGTATTGTCTCTTATCATGATTGATGTATTGTGAAATTTGGCCAGTAAGCAGTAGTCAGTTAGCTGTGTCATGTACATTAAATTGAGAAACATCAGGGCCTGGAAATGTGACTAGAAGCCCAGACCCAGGCAGATCAGCGTAGAAACTACCATTACATCTGCTCTTTCTCATCTTCCCAACCCTCTTCTTCTACTTTTCAGAGCTTCTGGGTGACATCCTGCGGGAGAAGCCCCAGGAGGCTGACGGCATCGACTCGGTGGTGGTGGTTGACAACGTCCCTCAGGTGGGCCCAGAGCGTTTGGAAAAGCTCAAGAACGTCATACACAAGATCTTCTCCAAGTTTGGCAAGATCACGACCGAGTTTTATCCAGAGGTTGAGGGCACGACCAAAGGGTATGACCCCGTCATCTCAGATCTTTTTTTACAACATGATGCTCCGTTTACAGTTAAATTAAAGTTTTAAAACTGACGTCTTGTTCTTGTAGGTACATCTTCTTGGAGTATGCTGCTCCTACCCAGGCCCTCGAAGCAGTAAAGAACGCAGATGGTTACAAACTTGACAAACAGCATACGTTCAGGGTCAACCTCTTCACTGACTTTGACAAGTATGTGTGCAACATCAACCAAGAAACCTGCACAGATATGCATTTAGACGTGGGTAACAAATAGAATAATACCCTCTGCTTGTTTTTCTCAGGTACATGAACATCAGTGATGAGTGGGAAACTCCAGAGAAGCAGCCTTTCAAAGACTTTGTGAGTCTTACAAATAGTACTTTTTACTCTAAGTCACAATTTACTTCACAGGTTATTCTACTTAATCCGTTTGGCAAAAGTAGCTCTGCCGTAATGTTTAATTATAAGGTTGACAGTTTTTATATGAGCAGAATAATCAATATGCTGGAGAGCTGTTCGCCATTAACTGTGTGTCTCTCTGTTCAGGGAAATATGCGTCACTGGATTGAAGACCAAGACTGCCGTGACCAGTACAGTGTGATTTACGAAGCTGGAGAGAGGACGGCCATTTTTGCCAATGATGCTAAAGAGCCAATCACAGCTGAAGAGAGAGCAGTAAGTTCATAAGTGCACAGACAGTCTAATGGGGTCGTATTAAACATAATCCATCAGCACTCGTTGGTTTGCAGGCTGTTAATGTGTTTGTGCTTTGCTGCAGCGCTGGACAGAGACGTACGTTCGCTGGTCACCTAAAGGCACCTACCTGGCCACCTTCCATCAACGTGGCATCGCATTGTGGGGCGGCGAGAAGTTCAAACAGATTCAGAGGTTCAGCCATCAGGGCGTGTCCCTCATCGACTTCTCACCATGTGAGAGGTAATCTAAACTGCTGTTTAGCAATGCTAATCCTGAGGAACACACCCTTTATCTCCTCTAAACACATGTGATCGCATATAATACTCCCTATGTATCTTATTTTATTGTTGTTTAGTGGAAAGTTTATACCAAAAAGAGATGTTAATTTCTAAGTAGGTTGTAAAGATTGTTTTATTTTTCACATTTTATTGCCGACACGACATCTGAAGATGATTTATCAAGTACCTTTATCAGTATACAGCCACATCTGTGTGCAAATTGTATTTCATTTACAAATATAACCAATAGAATACCATCTAAAGCAATAATGACTTGAAGTAAATTCTGTGCATAATAAGCACCATCTGTACAAGATACATCATGTACAGAAGTGGACTCTGCTGTCTGAAGCTAAATGTGTGCTTGTGATGTCTTCCAGGTATGTTGTGACCTTCAGTCCACTGATGGACACCAAGGAGGACCCACAGGCCATCATCATCTGGGACATTCTCACCGGACATAAGAAGAGAGGCTTCCACTGCGAGAGCTCTGCACACTGGCCCATATTCAAGTAAGAACAATTGGTTTTTGTTCTTGTTAAAGTCTCATTAACGTCACATTTGCTGCTCCTCCAGTGTTTGAATGTGTTAAAACGTTAAATGTTTGTTTTCTCAGATGGAGCCATGACGGGAAGTTCTTTGCCAGAATGACCCCAGACACACTGAGCATCTATGAAACTCCAGTAAGTAGATTTAAAAACATTATAGTTGTATTATTTTTTATTTTTTTTACGTATGGAAGTGATATTAAAGCCATGTTTCTGCTATTTTCAGTCTATGGGCTTGCTGGACAAGAAGAGTCTTAAGATTACCGGCATCAAGTAAGAATCTTTGATGTTGTTATGACTTGTTTCTCCTAATTGAATGCTTTAAATCGTGACATCATTCTGTATAGAGATGCTAATAAGACTGTGTGTGTCTACAGGGATTTCTCCTGGTCTCCTGGTGACAACATCATTGCATTCTGGGTACCTGAGGACAAAGACATCCCAGCAAGAGTGACTCTGATGCAGTTGCCTTCTCGTCAGGAGATCCGTGTCCGCAATCTCTTCAACGTAGTCGACTGCAAACTGCACTGGCAGAGAAATGGCGATTATCTCTGTGTGAAGGTGGATAGGACTCCCAAAGGAACACAGGTAATCAGAGAGAAAAAGAAGGGAAACAGCTGACACCTAACTGGTAAAACTAAAATTCTAAACTCAGTGTATTATGTTTTTCAGGGTGTTGTTACCAACTTTGAAATCTTCCGCATGAGAGAGAAGCAGGTTCCTGTTGATGTGGTGGAGATGAAGGGTAAGAACATATAAATGTATATGTACATACACTCAAGCTAATAGTAATTCCTTCCCACAGAAAAGACCTGATGTGTCATCCTTTCTTGTTTTCCTTCTAGAAAGCATCATAGCGTTCGCATGGGAGCCCAACGGCAGCAAGTTTGCTGTTCTCCACGGAGAGTCTCCGAGAATCAGCGTCTCCTTCTATCACGTCAAAAATAACGGCAAAATTGAGCTCATAAGTGAGTAGATCAGGCAGATATGCAAACTTATGGCAGAATGTTGTCCTCGATAATGTACCTTCTAAACCTCCACTGAATGTGCCACTTTGTCTTTTACAGAGATGTTTGACAAGCAGCAGGCCAACAGTATCTTCTGGAGCCCCCAGGGACAGTTCATGGTGCTGGCTGGACTCAGGAGGTCAGTTTTTTTAATATGTGTGAGAGATACAGATACAAGAAGCCACTGATGACAAACTAAACAACTTTTCTGACACCTCGTATGAGAGCTAAGCTCCTGATTCTAACGCTGATCTGAGGCTCACAAGTATTTCATATCTGCCCTGATTAGTGTCTTTCTATGTGCTCATAAACGACACTCTTCCTCTGTGTGCAGTATGAATGGAGCTCTTGCCTTCGTGGACACGTCAGACTGCACCATGATGAACATAGCAGAGCACTACATGGCCTCTGATGTGGAGTGGGACCCAACCGGTCGCTACGTCGTCACCTCCGTCTCCTGGTGGAGCCACAAGGTACAGACTGCTGCACAAGCAACACTTGACTGTTGCTCTGCTGCCTCACCACTCAAAGGAAGTACACCCTGAACTCGTCCTGTCATCCATTCTCATCCTTTTCTTCATCTCTCATGTGTTTAGGTGGACAATGCATACTGGCTGTGGACGTTCCAGGGCCGCCTCCTTCAGAAGAACAACAAGGACCGCTTCTGTCAGCTGCTCTGGAGACCCAGACCTCCCACCTTGCTCGTTGCGGATCAGATCAAGGTACCATTTTATCTGTGTACCATCTGTGTGTGGAGCCAGTGATGACAAAAATTACTTTTCTGACACCTCGTATGAGAGCTGCACTGTGGCTCCTGATTCTAACTCTGATCTGAGGCTCACAACATCCTGTGTATTAAAGCAACACGTACATGTAGCGATCATTGTTTTGATCTGTGGCATTGAAACCTTTCTTTACAGCAAATATGTTCTTACTACACGCACCTGTTCTCTTGCAGATGATCAAGAAGGATCTTAAGAAGTACTCAAAGATCTTTGAGCAGAAGGATCGTCTGAGCCAGTCCAAGGCTTCTAAGGTTTGACCTGCTTCATTTCTCTGACTTGGCCAGACTGTTAACTTTGAGTCTTTTGGTAACGGGTCCTTTCATTATTTTCTGCTCCCCCATTAACCAGTTAAACAGTGTCACTATACGTGTGTATTTTTTGACATTTTGCCGCCAGTTGTGCTAGGGCTAAACAAGTTAGATAGTTGATGTTCAATCGTGTTTGCTTCCCTTGTTAAGAGATTCAAAACTTTCTTTGTAGCATAGCTGTAGAAAATCATTTACTAAACCTGCTACACTTACGATATTTTTCTAGCAAAGTAATACAAACTGCATATTCACAATCCCAAACATAAGGCTTGTGTAATGAAGCTGAATGTCTCTGTGTGTGAGTAGGAGCTGGTGGACAAGCGCAGGACCATGATGGAGGACTACCGTCGCTACCGGGAGGCGGCGCTGCAGATCTACCAGGAACAGAAGAGCGCCCGCCTCGAGCTCAGAGGAGGTCGGTGCTCTTCACTGTTGTATTGCTCGACCTTCAAGTCTTGCCTCCAAGTCCTAATTAAGAGTATTGACATCTTCCTTGTGTTCTTGCAGGAGTGGATACCGATGAGCTGGACAGCAATGTGGACGACTATGAGGAGGAGACCATTGAGTTTTTTATCAACGAAGAAATCATTCCCCTTGGAGATCTGTAGTCCCCTACGCAGGTAACACTTAACATGGAGACTTTTAAATGGGTCCAGCACAAAATTGCATTTATTAGAACAGCTTGTTTCCTCTGTGTTGTTATTTGATGGTTAGTTAGTTTTATTTTTACTTTTCAATGTTTTAAATATCTAATCTTATCTTTGAATATCCCAGTACAATGCAGCTGGATGTATTTCTCTATGTGCTGCTCAAAGCTGCTGCAAATGTCAACAAGAGTGTCTTTCAGTAAAAGTGTTGCATCACTCTGGGTAACACAAAGTACGTGTTTTCAAATACTGCTTATTAGAAAATGTGGCATCCTTTAACAGATTTTTGGGGCTGATGCCAATTTTTCGTGAATAAAAACCTCTGATATTGTTGTGTTGGCGGATATTTCTCAAACTAGTTACCAGTGAAGACACCTTCTTTACTCCGCATCACCGTCTGCTCAACATTCACACATACAGTACTCGGCTACATGTGCTGCAAACAGCGCTGAGATAATTTAAATAATGGAGTTAGAGCTGCTCTGCTGGATAAACCAAACCATGTTTAAGTTCTCACAGACATCTTTTTCAGCAGTATGTTTGGTTAAAAAATATATCGGATAACTTACCCTTGGATGCTGATATTGGTGAGGGGCTAGTAGTGTTATTGATCTGTGTACTCAAACTAAACTTTAAAACAGAACACAATTATAAGGCTTTTATCCCACCACTTTTGTTCCATCATTCCTTCTTTGACTGTTTGTATAAACAACTTAAAACACTCATTCTTACACTGCATTGTCCTTGGTTTTCTCTTTCAGTCCATCCGTTTTTGTGTGGAAGGAGGAGAGAGGAACTGCGTCATTGATTGGAGAAGGACGACGACCACGCTGTGAATATTTGGGGTTCATCTTGAGCCTCAATATTCAACTTTAGTGACATCATCAAAGCCCGCCTTGCGGATCAGCAGCCACATCGAGGGACAAGAGACTTTGTATTGTATATTTTCTCTTTGTCCCTCACCACCATCTGCCCCATTTTATTCCCTGTGGAACTTGGTATTTAGTAATACTGCCTCTATTTTCTATTCACCAATTGAAGTCACTCACTGTCCAATCTCAGCCCCGTCTCCTATTGGACTTTCTTCCTCCTGGAGGTGTTTGTGAACTAGCCTCACCATGCTAGTGTGTTACTACAGGGCAGCACAGAGTGCCATACCAGAGGGGGGCGGAGGTGTTGTGACTAAACAAGTAGCCTTGTTAATAAATGTGCTGATGGGGCGCTATAGTGGCCTGTATCCTCCTCCATTCAGACTAGGCTTTCACACAGGGAGGGGGTGCGCAGTGGGAATAACTTTAAATAAACATTTAAACGTAATACTACCTGCCTCCGTCTCAGCGTTTGGTTCTTTGTTACAGAGGGAATCTCATGTTCTGTTCAAGCCTGGCACTAAATCCAGCTGAGTCACAAAATCCCAACCTTTATGATAAATGTACAAGTAGACCTGATTTAGTAAAGATAGAAAAAATAAATGACAACAATTTTGATGTTTAATTACCAAGTAAAAGTGCTCAAGCCTCTCGATTCTTAGAATTAGATTTTTCTGCTCAATATTGTAAATGTAACATCTGTGGGTTTTTTTCTGTTTTTACACAAAATTAAGAAGTTTGGATATATATATATTTTCTGTTTTCTGACATTTTATTGACTACTAGATTAACTGACGGATTCAGTTTCTAGAAGAGATATTTGTGAGTTTCAGTTCTGAACCTATCCATAATCGATAGAGCATTTGATGAGTCAGACTTTTTCACAGGGGGCCGGGGATATTTGATAAATTAGTACATCTCTTTTTTTTAATGTATTTTTTGGGGGAGAGTTTTTCTTTTTCTTTTTTTGGTACAGAGAGACAGAGTGAAAGTGGGGGTAGAGAGGAGCAGCAAATGGTCTTGAGCCGGACTCAAACTCATGACCGCTGCTAAGGGACTGAGCCCATGTGGTACCGCCTTAACTCAGTGAGCTAAACAGCAGCCCAAATTAGTACATCTCTTGACTGTACTGGGACACTTTTGCCAGCTAGATAGATAGAAAAATGTCAACACTTAGGGTTTGATAAAATGATGAAAAACACTAATCACTGTACACAATGCATATCCAGTGGGCAGTGGTGGCCTAATGGTTTGTGAAGCCAACTTGTAACCGGTGGGTCGCCTGTTCGAGCCCCTGGACTGGCGAGAGGTTGAGGTGGGAAAGCGAGAGCGACCGCTTGTCCCAGTCACCACCACTGTAGATTAGATTAGACTAGATTATATCTAAAAAAAACAAAACAACCTATTTATTGTGAACAAATGGGTTTGCCTGAAGACAATGTGGATAAAGTACACAATCTTTAAATAGGTAATATTTATGCACATCAGTTTGACCTTAGTTTCTCTTTGGTCATAGATAAACAGAATTAAGCTGAATGACTTCACTCAGAGGTTTCTGTGGCCTTTAATCCTCCTGTTTGCAGACGTGCAGCCAGTGGAGCGTACTGTATGTTAAGCAGCCTTATCTTCCCCTGATGTATGTAAACCGTTGTTTGGAACAAATTACATTTCATAAACATGACGACATCCTCAAGAGCCACAGTTGAAACACAGCTGCGTCTCAGCCTAAACTCAGCTGCTGACACGTCATCTAGCTGCCACTGGAATCACTGTATTTGAGGCCATAAACTGTAAGGAAATTGTGCTGAAGGGGAAATTTCTTTCTGCACGGGTGATTTTAATGTCTACCTTTCGTCGTAGGTCAAAATATTTGAGTGAAAAGTTCACTCAAGCCTTCATATCTACTATGTGTTTTTGTGGCCCTAAAATATTCTAGGCAAACCACGATGCTGGGTTCTCGCTCTATTTCTAGATCTAGTCTGTCATTAAGGTGAACATTGGGGCCTTGACTTTACAGATTTTATTGCTTTCCTACCCTTACTCAAAGCCATCTGATGTGCTGGCAGAAAGTAGAGCATGATTTGTTTTTTGAAAAGTAAACTGGTTCAAAACTATGATAGTAAAGGAGTTTATAACAACAGTGCAGTTGTGTATTTCATATTCAACGTTTGCATCATTGTTATTGAGATAAAGCAGTTATGCAGAACTTCAGCACAAGGAGCAGTTAGCTAGCTGTTGATGTGCTAAAACCATTTAGGTTCATTAGTCCGCATGGTTACTCCTGATGGAAACTGTTGATCCACAATATTGACAATCTTTTACCTCATTAACCTCATTGGACGTGATGTACTGTAAGTTCACACACTTGTAAACACTTTCACTGAACAGAACTGTGAATTATTATTTAACTGAAGACCTCCTAGTTAGGAATGTCCCCAGATTTCATGGTTACACACCATCTGAACTGGATTTAAAATGCTGCAAAACTGGGAAATCAGCAGGCCTGCTTTTTGGATTGAGAGAAAGAACTTTGTCCTCCTTGAATGTAAAAGCTACATTCAGACTAAGTTGGCAATGATTTAGGGAAAAAATGGACCCACCTAGTCCTTGGTGAGTTGTCGCACTGTCGAACACTTTCCTGGTAAAAGCCCTCATTGAAATTTCTGACATTATTTTTAGTAAAAGAGCCACTGTAATCCTAGTTCCAGTCGCCTGCTGGTGAGCTGCTTTTGATATGGAGCCTCCTCGTCAGTCGGAGACACACACTGATGAATGTCCACAAAAAGTGCATTGATCATCTAATATATCCACCTATTCATCTATTAGCTATACCGTCTTATCCTTAGAGGGATCCTTGTAGTTTCAATCATAGCTTCTGGACTTGCTTGAGTTTCTCAAAGACGTTTCACCTCTCACCCAAGAGACTTCAAGCGTCTTCGACAAGCTCAAGCAAGTCCGGTGATGCGATTGAAACTACGAGGATAACCATGACCTGGATGACTGAGAATCTTCACAGACCTTAGATGGATGCTGGAGCAATAAATACCTCCTTACTCAAAGCAATTTAAATACATGTTAAGTTTTTGTGTTTTTTACTACTTCATTTAGGTCGTACTTTATTGTGGTTTTGCATGGGACTGTAATATATTGCAGTCTAATGAAACGGCTTAAAAGTGACCACAAAGTTCAGTCAAAAACTTCAAACACTCATTTAGGTTTTAACTGTAAGTAAGGCAATAAACATCTCGCCCACTAAATGTTATCACACCCACAGCAAGACATTCATGAGATGCCTCATGAGTCCTATAGTGTGAAAAGGAGTTTTCACGCTTAATGCACTATATTTATTGCTGACTTTAACTTTTTTTGAATTTTCTGTTCAGGCATTGTTTTTTTTGGCGTAAAAGGAAGCCAATGTAAACATGCCAATAGATATTTGCCATGTTTATATTCTCCCAGGTATATTCACAGAGGGATAAGTAAAGTAGCAAAATATGTCCCAAAAATATAAACATGAGTAGAAAAATGTGACCTAAAAATATAAATATAAGTAGAAAAATATGTCCTAGAAATATAAATATAGTAGAAAAATATGACCTAAAAATATGTAGAAAAATATGTCAAAACAATATAAATATAGTAGAAAAATATGACCTAAAACTAAGTAGAAAAATATGTCCTAAAAATATAAATATAGTAGAAAAATATGTCCTAAAAATAAGTAGAAAAATATGTCCTAAAAATATAAATATAGTAGAAAAATATGTCCTAAAAATATAAATTATGTAGAAAAATATGTCCTAAAAATATAAATTATGTAGA
>OMNN01029320.1:0-12548 GCA_900302755.1 Chromis chromis
GTTCCAATATGACTGCACACCAGTGCACAAAGCAAGGTCAATAAAGACATGGATGAGCCAGTTTGGTGTGGAGGAACTTGACTGGCCTGCACACAGTCCTGACCTCAACCCGATAGAACACCTTTGGGATGAATTAGAGCAGAGACTGAGAGCCAGGCCTTCTGGTCCAACATCAGTGCCTGACCTCAGAAATGCACTTCTGGAAGAATGGTCAAAACTTCCCATAAACACTCCTAAACCTTGTGGAAAGCCTTCCCAGAAGAGTTGAGGCTGTTATAGCTGCAAAGGGTGGGCCAATTCCATATTAAACCCTACGGATTAAGAATGGGATGTCATTAAAGTTCATGTGTTTGTAAAGGCAGACGGGCCAATACTTTTGGCAATATAGTGTATCTTCTCTATAGACAAGCAATTTGGAATAGTGCCAAGCCTCAATAAATTAACCAGCAAAGAGAACTAAACCAGCAGGTATAAATAGACTTTATGTGGTAAAACTTTGCACCATAAATAAAAAAACCTGCCATGTTTTTTATCGAACAGATAAAGCATAATGTCTGTAAGGGAGACAATGCAGAGATATATAATCAATATTAACACCACAGTGGTTGCAGCCACAAACACAAATATAGAGCCTGTGCAGTATTTTTACACACAATGTATTGCGCACACACACTAAATCAGCCAAACGGTGTTGATAAAACTTTTGTGTTTGTCCTGCAATGCACACTGGCCTAAAAAGTATTTTCCATACAGAGCCACTGGAAAATGTGTAAAACTGTAAATAAATGCCTCACAAACCAAACAAATGGCTTCACCACCAAAATTTGACGGAAAGTCTACAGGAGAGATATGATTTTTCAATTTTATCCAATTTGTATGTGTGGGGGGCAAACAGCAAATCATTTGGCTCTGCTAGCAGAAGTCTTGGACATATTTACAGCAAGTTTCACTGGGAGGAAAACACAAAATCACATACACTTTGTGGAGTATGTGCCGGTGAGAAACTTCCATAGGAATGACATGGGTTCCATCTTTGAAGGTCTAAGAATGATGATCCCACACAGGACAAATCTCAGTCTCCTGTGTGAGTCCTGAGTCCTGTTGTGGACTCAAGCCTTCACATCCCTCTGCACCTCCTCTACATCCTTTAAATGCAGACTCAGAGGCTCTTGTAGTGTTCCCACAGTGTCATAGTCTTACCTTTCGAGAATAAAATATGTTTCTTTCAAAGGCACAGTTTAGTTGGAGAGAAATGTACTCTTTGTGGGACAGGGAGGGCTGACAGTAAATCCGTGCCCGTGTCGACAAGAAGAAGTGTTCAAGTAGTACATATCCATTTAATTCAAGAATATGATCGGAACAGCTTGATGTCATGTCGTAGCTTTTCAAAAAGATTGATGACAAAAAACTTTCTATAGAAAAATACATTTCGGAACAGAGCTTGGAAGTGGCTCTCCTGTTCAGTGTCGTACTAGTCACACAGTGAGAGGCACTACGTTTGACAGGCAGCTGTCAGCATGTTCTTTTGTGTTCAAATCTGTGAAACAGATAAGATATTTCTGTAAGTCCACTGTGAAGTAGTTTGGCGTAAAGAAACGATGGCTCGGATCTGCCTAAAGAGAAGGATGTTGAATCAGTCTGTTAACCTGGAAGCTAATTGAGACAACACAGTAACACTAATGTGCACTGTGAGGGCTGGAATGTGACATCTTTAATATGTGGTACTATATGAGAAGTGAAAGAATAAGACCTATATTAAACATCAAAGTGGTAGAATCCAATGTAACTATGCAGCATACTAATGTGGCAGAAAGATGCACCGTAATCTAGTGTAGCTACCGTTTTCTCTAAGGTATAGTTTTCTGTCTCCTAGTGGGGAGGCAGTTGCAACCCGTATATATCCCTGTCAGAAAAAATAAAGAGCAACTTCACTCAACCTGATAGAGATTAGGATTTGGGAAAGGGTACACCAATTCTGGTCTAAGAAAGGCCAGTCATTTTTTTCCCTCAGTCTGTACTTCATGTTACAAAAATAGCACTTATTGTAGACTGTTGGCTGTAGAGATTTGTACAAAGTGAATAAGACACACAAAGAAAGGTTTCCATTCCTAAACTGCTAATCCGCCACGCTGTTGAGTCAGAGCAGGAACAGAATACTACGTAAAATCAAATGTATTCGATGTGACAACATGCAGAAATGGCACATCATCGCACAAGAATGCAAAGGTTTAAGCTTTTTTATATAGGTTACTGAATTATGATTGGTGATACAACTTTAAAAATACCTTTATTGTGTAATGATTTGATGACTTAAAGAGCAAACTGCAGGTTGGATTGCTCTCTAGATTTATATATATATTTTTTATGTTTATTAGACCTAAAGGCAGATATTCAGAGGACAAAGTAGGCATTTCAAGCAGTTTTTTCACAATAAGTCACATTACGTCACATAAGGGATTGTTGCTTCTGGGAGCTGTCAGACAGTCTTCTTTTCGAACATTTGCAGACTTCTAAATCTATCTGCTATCTCCCACCTCACTCTATTCCACATTGGACAATGCACCCAAAAAACAAACAAACACAAAAAAAAATAAAATAAAAAAACAGTGTCAATTGATGTTATACAAAACTAGATATGAGTGATACCAGCTGATCTTTGCACTCTAGTTTCTGTTATGGCAAGTATCACTAATACACCAGTTATAAATTACCAAGACCTTATCTGATGCATCCTGCAATATAATTGCAAACTTTACAGTAATGTGATGTGAAAACATTAGCTATCATTATCTAACGTCAGTCACTTTGCAAGACAGTTCTCCACTGGTTCTCCTCACAACACTAATTAATTTCTAGCTGATGGCTGTTATTGCTCCTAATCCTTTGCTTGCTTCTGGTCTCTTTGATGCCTAGCACATTCATAATTAGAAGGCTGTGGTCTGTCATATGCGTATAAATGTACATTTTCAACCTCTCCAGTGACAAAACTACCATTACACTCTTCTTATTGTTAACCTCATCAGTCCAGGTAATTTCCCTAACTTTACTTTAAATCTCATTTTACGGTTTAGCCATACATGCTGTACCTTGATTTTTATTTTTTTTTGTTTTATTATTCTTATTCTTTTTATTATTATTCAGATCAATTTGGGCTATTCAAATCTTCCATCATTTCATAGGATAATACTTGCAGATGTTTTTTATATTAGCCTTTATACCAGGGAAGAACATATTCTTGTATTATGAAATTGTTATGTTCATGTATCTAATAATAAAGTAATGGCAGTAGAGATATAATTTCATAACTGTGTAGGGAGGATTGTCTGAAATCCGGCATTATCAGAACCATGATGGTGGGATAGAAATAGGAAAATATGTGCTTATTGCCTGACAGAAATTACTGTCATTATCGTATTATCTGAAGTGTTCACACACAGTCACCTACTTGCAAAGGTGGCAAACCGGGTAAATGTTTGTTTGAATAATGAGTGTGGAGATGAATATGCAGGCTGTAACTATGACCAAATTTAATGTAAATTATGTTGTTGTTTTTTCTCACACATGTCTTTGCATAGACAAGCACCTTGCACTGTTGGAATTATCAGATCTGGCCATTTTATTTGATAATACCCTAGACCTTGCTGTATCAAATACGTCAAGAGCAACTGAATGGAAAAGAAGGGATGTGAATTTGTACACAAAGTTCCTCCACTGGGCTCTAAGGGTTAAGTTGGGTTTCTTAAGGTGGGTACAAAACTTTGTTGCAAAAACAACTCTAAATATCATTGTAGTAGCATATAAAGACCTTTTTTCTGCTCAGTTTTCTTACACTTCAATTCTCTGGGCTCCCCAACCTGCAAGTTGTTATTTAGAATGCTATAAGTCTAGAAAATAATATCATCTTCTGCTTGCATTCATTATCTGAAACAAGGATTTTGATAAGTGATTATGCATTAGTAACCTTTAGATAAGACATTATGCATCACTAAGCCACATAATTTTAAAATTAGATGCATCCCGAATAATAAGTCTCTATTCGGCAAAAGACAAAGCATGCTACTGTGCTGTATTATTGCACTGCATCTTCACCATTTCAAACAACCGGAGGATTTGTGCCTTATTTGTGCCACATGTCTCCCATGGGCCTGACGCAGATGCAAATATTGTTCTATTATATGCTTTCGTAAAGTCAAAACTAGAAATATAGGAAGGGTATTTTAATGGCAAGTTTGAAACAGAAAGAGAATCATCAGGTAAGTTCCTACACTATCGCTTTCAGTGAAGCATTATTTCTTTGATTACAATTTGATAAATGAGTTTGATAAAATCAATTATGTGTCTGTCAGACATAAAAATGCAGTTAACTAAGTTTCCTCACAGGAGTCGACTTTATATAGTCAAATGTCAGAGTGACATGCAGCATTTTTTTTCATAACCATAAAGGAATTAATCAGCTATTTATTTCATGAGCATATACTGTGTTTGTAAATTTGTGTAAAAGTAAGGTTTTATACTTTAACCTGACTTGAGGTTGAGTAAAACAGCAGGGAAACCTTTTCAAGAAGAATCAAGAGTCAGAAAAACAAAACAACAAAGTTATTTTTAGTTAAGGTAATGTTAAAGTTCCATCTGTTGGTGTTCTCGATCATGGAAAATGCACCTCTTGTGACAAAGAGCTCTGACAGCCCAAAAATTTCCTGTTTGGACAGTCTTGTATGGTCCTAGCTTCACTCTGTTTAGAAATAAAACAGGACATTCATCACCTGACACCTGCACTGGCTGCTCTTCAGCTATATAACCCAGTGGACTCAGATATTGTCTCTCTCTGGTCTCTGGTTTGTTTTTGATCAGTGGCAAAAGACAACTTATAGGTTACTCCTGTTGACATGTATTTGTATTTGTATTTGTGAACTGGGTCATATTGATCCAGCATCTAAGAGTCATACTTAACACTCAGGCTGAAAGTAGGACACAAAAATACTCCTACGTCAGACTTGGAAATGACAACTTAGAGTTCCAGCACCACAGCACGATATCGGACTCATTCATACAAACATACAAAATCTACATCTCTGATTCAACTCTGACCAGGGAGCCCCACAATGCCAAACATCTTTTTTTTTAAAGCTCCTTTAAAGTACAACCATAATTTCAAAGGATCTTTAATGGAAGCATCTCTTATTGTACAGCGATGCTCCTAATACCAGTAAAACAACACAGAATAGGTTTCAGCTAGCCAAACAATGCCTACAATAACTGTACTGTGCTCAATAGCATTGTGCTTCGCAGCTTCATAAAACTGACTCTCTGATCTCCTGCCAATGATCCATGAAATCTTTCTGAATCCGCAAACATAAGTGGAGCTTGGAGGATAATTCATGGCACTTTGAGGTGTGAGCACCAAGATGAATGTCTATGCAATTGCTGGAGCTGACTGTCTTCAGAGCTACGACACCAAGATCTGGCAAATACATATAAACACACACAAACCTTTATGTAAGAGATAGAAGTAAAACTACAATGTCCTGTATGTGCCACTGAGAATCATGACCAAAATCCTTCTCCCTCAACTGAGCTGAACAGAGAGGTTTTGTTGCATGGTTTGTGCTGGTTTAAACAATTTGTTAGTTCAAAGATCAAAAAAATGCAGGTATCTATCCAGCAACAAAATAACCTTGTAATATTGTTTATTACCGAGGCAATACTGCACATCAAATCAAATCAGGTAACATTTTGTACCTGATTCAAACAAAGGAGGGATTGATGTGGGTACAATCAAAATTGCAAGGGAGTAGCCATGGCTGGCTGGAAGAGGTTAAATCACATATCACTTGATCTGAGAACAAATGTTCTGCATTAAAGTGGAATCTGTCAGTGGAACGTGGAGTCAACACAGCAGCAGAGAGATGCTACACAATGTAGTGCCGCAGCACCATGCATACCCGGAAACAACACTGGAATTTATTGTGACAAAAAAAAGCGTTGAGAGCAAATTCAAAGGTCAAATCTGACATTTTAGTATTACTTACAGAAAGATAATGATTGACCGCCATGTAAAAGCAGTATCAGAATGATAAGCCGGGAGAGGAGTTGAAAAGTTTCTCCCTATATTGTGTATAGGATCAGACAGGGGCTGTGCATCAGCAGAGCGCTCTGTCTGACCTTCCCTGCTGTTGAGCCCATTACGCTTCAATTAACGACAGCGGCCTGCTGCGACCAGAAGGAACAGCTGCTCAGCCCACATGGTGGTAATTCAATGAGAGTCACAGACAGGGTAACATAAAACTTGATCCACCAATCAGACACACCTATGCACACGGGGATACAAATTTACTCTGCTGTACTGGGCATTGAGACGGACGAGCGAGAACCATGACCTGGACGTCACAAGCCTTTCACAGTATGTAAGAGGTAGTCAGAAATAATGCTGAGCGCCACCATATGGGTAATTCAATTTCACATGCTGCAAAAAATCTGATTAGTGGATGTGCTCTCAAAGGATACTCAATGTTCACTTTAACTGCAGAGATTCTTTTCAATTCTGTTTTTATAATTGTGTGAATGGGTGATTATTTGAAATGGGCTGTCTGCTTCGATGTCTGCTTTTAAGCCTATAATAAGGGTTACCAAATTCAGAGTTGTTCTGATCATACTTCCTATACTTTACTGCAAATGCACAGAATACAACCTTATGCAATTAAAGGAAGGCCGAATCCATATTAAACACAGTTATTGTTCCATCAGACAGCAGCAGAAATTAGACGTGTTCATCATCCAATGACTCATTTCTATAGAACGTTGCACACAGGTCAAATTGTATGAATCAGCTCACCGATTCATTAAATCTCAACACAAGGCTCTAAAATTAGCACAAAACATTGAACTGGAGGTGAGACTGGCCCTCTGCAGTGAACACATTCAACAATAAGCCTTATTTGATGCATCCTAAGCTACGGTGCGTGAAGATATCAGAAAAAAATAAACTCCAGCACTTTAATTTAGATAACTAACTTTCAAGTCTCTCACCACTAAATTGCGAAAATTAGTCAGCCGCAAACCATGAGCGACTGCAGAGTAGCAGAATTTAGATTAGGCATAAGAGGTATGATAAGGGAAGTGCAATAGTAGTACAATATGCAACACAAAGTGAGAAATATCAGATAAAACTGGTAATGAAGGTAAACATCTCTTGAAATACATATAATAAACTAAATAATGATCATAAATGATATGCATTTATCACACCAGGCTTTTTACACCATCAACTTGTAGTGCAAAAAAAGTCACCTTGAAACTTTATGCTTATGATGCAAAGCAACACCAAATCCTGACAATGCAATTAACATGAAAAATGTGAAACAATATGTTTGTGTAAACAAGGTTTCCCCAAGTCCCCTAACAATGCCCACACCTTATCTGTACCTTCAACGGGAGCCTTGGAGAGTGTAATTACACCAGGACCCTCCAGCCTGGGACAGTGCTGTTGGCCTGATTGGATCTCACCTTGACTTGACCTCTTCAACCTGAGGTGACTGAAACAACTCCCTACATCTCAACGAAGAACAATGCATTAGTTAATCAACTGATAAAACCTCCAGATAAAAGTGTCCTGATCCCATTAGGGCTGGAAATAACTCCCCACTCTCTCCTGGCAGTTTTACTGTTGCTAAAGATGTAGTGGAGCATCCTATAGAGCCGGTATCCTTCGCAAGGGGTTGGGCTCTTAATGAGCAACTTTTTTGAATGCAGAGTCAGCAGAACTTGTTCAGAGGGCAGACAGACACTGAAATGGAACTTTATTTTTGTAAATCTTATCTTTATTTGTCTCAGCTCTTGGTCACCTTAGAAGAATATACTTGTGTGTGCGTGTGTATATATTTCAAATAAAGTAGAAAGGGCTATTAGTTTTGTCTTTTTTAGATCTAGACAGTGAATCCTCGGCTCAGTTGTACTACTTTGTACTTTCTCCCAACATACATATTTTTTTCCCAGAGCTCCTGCACAGCACCGTCAGACACATATATTCAATATATTGCTCTGACTTAACATCATTTACTGCATGGCCTTAATCAAAGTGACTTAGAGTGGAATGGGACTTCCTGGATGACAACATGAAATTGGGTTTTGGATCTACATTCATTTCCACGGTTAAATTCCTTATATTATCATTATTCACTTTCAGTTTTACTCATATCTCTCAGCTATGGTTTTAAGAAACAATATGTATCCCAAGCTGTTTGATCAAATTTTTGGAATATAGCAAAGAAGCTCCTCTTTTTGTTGGCTATTGAGCCACTGATCTTAAGTATACATGAGTATGAGCAATCAGTCTCTGATGTTTCTAACCTGCTGACTGCCACTCTCATCATCCTCAACTTACTACAGAGATGTGGATAGTGAAACCTGGGCTAAACCTTAGGTTATGAACTAAATTTGATCAAAAGTGCAGTTTTCATTATTCAGCCATATACTGGTATGTTTGAGCCAGTAATTGACCATGAAGAAGAAGAATGACAAGAATTCCCACTGAATATGAAACCAATGAATGGATTTTCACTGGAGGGGCTCTTTAAGCCATATAAAGTAATGCCAAATATAGCACTACTGTCACAGTGAATAGTCTTGGTATGCAGTAATCTGTGATCAGATATGTCTGTGATTAGCGTGCAGCTTCTAAGAAGATATGAAACTACATATGAATCTCAGAAAAGGTCAGAGGATGCGATTTTTTTTTAAAGGCCTAAGGCATACAGAGCAATCAGTCTATATCTGTATATTGATAGGAGAAATGGAGCGTAAACTGCCACTGTTTGCTGATGACCTCTTTCTTTATGTTTCTAACTTAACAACTGCCATCATCCTCAACTTACAACAGAGATTTTGAAAGCGACTCCTGGGCCACAATATCATGTTGTAAACTAAATTTGCACTCCAGTTTTCAGTTGTGTGGACCCTCTGAGTCCAAGGAAATTGTTCTAGCTTTTAAAAACAGTTTCATGTTGGAGCTTTTGTTACCAAGGAGTTTAATGACATTTTCAAGCAAAATTCTGAAATTGCACTACAGGACAAGCTGGTCAATCCTTCCCATTAAATATGAATCCCATTAAAATCATACATTAAATTGACAGTGTTCCTTAACATGCATATACACTAAAGTCTTTGGATTTGTTCCCAAAGGGACACAACTACCTGTGGGGGGTCGTGAGAGTATTCCTTTCACTAATCTTTCTGCATGCTACCTCATGCCTCTGAGATGGAATGAGGCAGCTTTGTTCACAATCTCTAACTGGATTAGGGATGTAATCTTACAGTCTGAAACTGAAAAACACAGGGGTGCTGATCAGAAATTCTTAAACATATGGAGATCCTTCTTAACAGTCTTTGATAAGACCTCTAGACAGGGACAGGAATAATGTATTAATTAATTGTTTAATCTTCCCTTTTTACACTTTTTGCATGCCTTTGTTCTATATTAGCAGTGGTCCTGGCCCTTGGATCAGAGGTGAATATTGCCTCTTTGAATATTAAGTCCTGTGTGGGAATGTGCAGCTCTTATTTGACCTTGTTTTATCTTGTTTAGCTTTATTTTTATATATTCTATGTAAAATACTTGATGTGATTTTTTGGTATAATAATTTTATTATTAAAGTAATGTTTTCTTATAGAGTTGATAATCTATCACAACTTTAAGATCTCTCTTTGGTCATTGATTTAACCTTTAAAACCTCATGTTTGTGTATCAAAGTTACACATTACACATAACTCAAGTTTTTTTTTTTCAGTTTTTTTGTTTGTTTTTTTTGTTTGTTTTTACATGAATATAATCCCTTCCTGGTTTAAAATGGTTTAGATGTCTACAATCTACACTGGTGCCTCCTTCTCCATGCACCTCTCCACTACAAGTTACAGCTCCAGCATACAGGCTCACTTCAAATAAGTCTACATGTTCAAGCTGGAAACTGATTCTGAAGAAAAATAATTATTTGGAAAGCCCAAACCTGACAGGATTGGCTTTTTAGGTTTACAAGTAAAACAAAAAACAAGCACAAAAAAAAGGTCTTTATGGCATATGCTGTAACAGAGGAAAAGCAGTGAATAGTCTTGTTGTCTGCTGTGTATTATAAGTGTATGCCTTCTAAGAACCTGACACAAATCTAATAACTTCAGAAACGGCTCAAGGCTGAGACAATAAAGAACGATGCAGGTGAATACAGTCTGTGGGACGTAAACAGCACGTGACTCGTGGAAACATCTCTATCCCTTTGAATCGTGTAATCTACTCAGACCTTCAGTAGCAGAGCATTAAGACGGCTTCTTCACAACTGTCACATTTGAATAAACGTATCTGAAACAGGAAATGGAGTCTTGGATCAACACTCATTAACCAAGAACTGCTGTACTGAATAATACATTGCTCATAACAACAATGCACCATAAAGGCATGTGAGACTGAGGAGGGGAGGGCAGTGCCTGCTGTGAATTAGATGGTAATTGAAAACTTGACAAGTAACACTGCTCTCAATATCCCAGCAACACTTCTGAAATTCATACATTGTAAATAGTTTACAGAAAACATTAATAATTGGTTCTGCGGCTATTTAGAGCATGAACACAAATGTATTTTTATGCAGGTAACAATATATTTATTAGACAGTCTGTCCTTTTTTCTTATCAAAGCAGTATTTCACAGATACAAGACAGGGAGATAAATACAAAGAACAAATAAAACCTGAGAATAACACTAAGCTAAAGTGAAGCTAAGTAACTATCAGTTTTATAAAAAGGAGTTTTTGATAAGAAAACAAACAGAAAAAAGGACATTGCATTGCTTATCTACCATCTCCACAAAGGCACTATAAAAGAACTTCACTGAGACCAAGACGTCAGCAGACGTCAGGCTGCAAACACAAATGTATAGACAGATACCTGGTATCAAGTAACTAAAGAAAAAAAAAACATAAATTTAGTCTTAGCTGCATTTAAGTCTAAAATGTTCACATTAAAGTGGTGCTAAAGTGGCAAACATCAGATTCAAAGCATAATTAATAACTGGACGAGGAGAAATGACAGATCCGTCTGAATCAATACCTTCATTATTACAACTTCCAGTGCCGACGCCGTGTTTACATTTTTGGTTTGATCAATCTTTTCAGCGAGGAAATGAGACGATGCTCTCACAGAAATTAGAGTTTCATCTCGTTAACAGCTTATATTCTGCAGCTTGAAGAAACAAAAGAGAGCTACTTGCAGAAACACCGCTTTTGTGCTGGTTCCAAAGGCAAAGCGATGTGTTCTTTTTACAATTTAAAAAAAAAAGATCAGCAAAACATTGGACAATCTGGGTGTGATGTTATGGTAATGACATTGCTGTATGAACAGTCGATTAAACTGAGAGCAGCTGACATTCATTAAAAATGAGCCTCTCTGAGAATAACTCTCTGCTATATGCCTGGATTAGCCCGGATTAGCTGTTTAGCTCTTGTGTGATGTCTCTGAGTGGCTTCTGGAAACAAAAAAATACGACATGAGGAACAAAGAGTATTTATTTAGTAATGCCTACATTGTTTGATGTTATCCATAAACTGATCTGAACAGATGCATGCTGCCCCACTCACTGACCTAGATCATAGAGTAATTTGTACAACTAAAGTTGTCTTACTTTCCAAAACACCTATCGAGTCATGATATCTTCTGTTCATTATAAGTGCAAAATTTACAATTGCCCTGTTGTACAGTCAAGAAAGATCATCTTTGGTGTGCAGTTTTAATATTTTAGCTAAGATGTATAAAATATTCAATCTTTCTCTCAGCTTCAAAGTGGGTTATATTCAGAAATTTGCTGATAATACAGATAACAGCCCCATTGAATAAATGCACACTAATAAAGAGTTTAGCAGCAGGACGGTCCTTCTCTGAAGACGATATAGCCACAAGTGGTCTTCCACTCTAACTGTATCATAATTAAATGTGCCACTTTGATAGAAAGCCCTCAGGACTGAATTACACATTGATAACAATTAAAAGAATATTTAACCTCCCACACTCTCCCAGGTCTAATTGTTGCACTATCAACTCCTGGGTAGGAAGACGCTGCATGACATATGGACTCGCAGTGTGAGCGCTCTATCTCCTTTGTTGGCCGAGGCATTTATCTGGTGGGGCTTCCCAGATAAGAGACGAAGGAGAAAGGGAAGAATGAAAGTGGGACTTTATTGAACATTGTGTCTCTGTGGAGAGGCCTGGGCAGGCTCACTGTGTGAAAGCAGAGACCTCACCGTGGCCAAATCCAATCAAATGCTTTGAGCGTTGACAGGTCCAATCAGTCAGCGGCGGGTTTCTGCTCACCTCAGGTTTAGGAGGTAAGCTCCTGGTCAGACCTTCACAGACTCAGAAGTGAAACAATGTTAGTGAAAAATTAGCAGATGAAGACCAGGATAAAACTGAGTGATCTTTTACTCTTCCATTGTTATCGTTTTTTAAAATGCATTATAAAAGTGATCATTTGTAACACAGTAAAGGTTTGTTTGGAAGCTGTTTAACCACGATTA
>OMNN01029323.1:0-11026 GCA_900302755.1 Chromis chromis
CAGTATCCAGCGCACGCACACACACACACACACACACACACACACACACACACACACACACACACACACACACACACACACACACACACACACACACATATAAATTATCATCTTTCCAGTTGATGGTCAAATCAAGCATCAAAGAATTCTTGCAGCCTGGATATTCAGCTTCTAACCTGCACAGCTCCAGGCCTCAGGCTACCTATTTACAAAGAGGCTCAAGCATGTAAATCTGTGTTAAATTTCAGCTTTCGGAGAAGAAAAAACAAATGTTCCACCTCTTAAGATGTGGCAGAGCAGTTTAAGCTAAGTTTGTGTTGAATTACACCCCTGATGCGCCTCAGGCTGGAGTGTGTTCAAGTCGACTGGAATGACTCGCAACTCGTGATTCCTTCATTCTTGGTAGCGGCGGACCTTAAAAGATGTTTTCTCCCCCCAATAATCTCTCTGTGTGCGGCTGGTAGTGTTAGTAGTGTTAGATCAAGCAGCTCCGCATGAAATCTCTGCACGCTTGTTAGAATAAAGAAACATATGATTTGCTAAAAAAAAACCAAAACTTTCAGCTTTATTTTTTATTTTAACTTTCAAATGACAATGAGTAAGGTTGCAGCTCTGCAGAAAAAGAAGAGGAAAGATTTTATACCTTACTTTCTGGGATTTGTTATATTTTTGTACGGCACCATTCACCTCGTATCATTTACAGCAAAAACCTCTCAGGAAAGTCACTCCATCAGGGCGCGTCGGGCTCTTGGTAAGATGTGTGCGTAAAAATCTGTGTGATTTTAAAAAAATCTGTTGTGTTTTTAAACGTCCAAACACATTCCTGCTGAGTTGTAATGTGATTAATGGATAATTAGAAATGTCACGGCTCGTTTTCGTGTGTTACAAAGTGTGAGGAATCAATCGTGGCCGTGACAATGTTGATCCTCGTGTCTTATTGCCATGAAATGTCGTGTAATTGCGATTAAGAGAAGTTGTTGGTTTGTTTGGTGTGACACACTGTGTTAGTGGTGACCACTGAGCAGGTTGTGTGTCTGTGTGTGTCCTCCTGTTCCAGAGAATGAGACTGAGTGTATTTTACCACAGTCCTCCGAGTTCCCTGATGGCTTCTTCACGGTGCAGGAGAGGAAGGATGGAGGACTCGTCATTTACTTTATGCTTATTTTCTATATGCTTCTGGCTGTCGCTATAGTCTGTGATGATTACTTTCTGCCGTCCTTAGAGGTCATCAGCGAACGTAAGTTATATGAAATATTCTATAACCTAAACTCTGTGTGCGGATCTGTGTATTGAAGGTGTGTGTGGATGGAGGAGGTCATGACGTTATTGCATAAACTGTAATGCAGGTAGGATTATTGTGGATTTAGATATAAAATACGTATTATTATTTTAGTAGATTGTACATATTTTTACTGAGCAATGTTAAATTAAGGGTAATCAGTTCATTTGCAGTTTGCCAGACAACTGTAGTGACCTTACTTTGGGGACCTTTATGGTAAACATTAAAAAAAATAAAAACTATTTCACAACATCTACAGTCATCCTTTGGGCAAACTTTAAAGGACCACAGATTAGGTGTTGACTGATTGCCTGCCAGGTTGATTATTGGTTCCAATATTCTGCATTTTTTTGTATTATATGGATCATTATTTTTTTGGGACAGATTCTCGATAAAATAATTAATTTCAAAATGTGCTACTTTGGTTCAAAAGCAGCCACTTGTCATTTGTACACTGTAAAAAAAATTAAATGGCCAAAACTGTAAATAGAATAGAATAGAATAGAATGCTTTATTGTCATCATACATGGAGCATGACGAAATTTAAAAGCAACATTAGACCAAAACATTACAGTCACTGTATAGCTTGCTGAGTTAAGGCGTTACCATGTGGGCGCAGGTCGCCAGCAGCGGTCATGAGTTCAAATCCAGCTCAAGACCCTTTGCTGCATGTCACTCTCCTCTATACCCCCTTTCACCCTGTCTCTCTCTATCAATAAAATGGGAAAAACTCCCCAAAAAAATACTTAAAAAAAAAAAAAAGACCAAAACATTACAATATCTTTTATATTTTTAAATTAGCAACAGTTTTTTTTTAAACTTTTTTTTCTGGCACCCTTGCTGTTTTGAACTTTTCAACTATTGTGATTTTTATTTTTTTTTCACTTTATGGTCTTGAACAATGCCCAGCCCACAGCACCATCTGATTGGTTACATGTCACAAGTGATAGCCTATAGCACTAAAGGATAAATGTTGAGAAGTTGTACTTAAGTTAAACCTATGAAAAACATTAATAAACAAAAGCATTTCAATCACATTTTTGGGATGGAGTTTGTGTTATTCTAAAGTTTAATACCAAGATTTTAATTTTTACTGCAAATACGTATCAGTTCCAAGTATTGGTCATCAGTATCGCTTGACCCCTGTTACAGATATTGTAGGACGCTTAAGACTGCTGATGTGGACAGATTGTGTAAATACATATGTTATATATGTTATATATATAATAAATCAATTAATCCTTTACTCAAGTTCTAAGAGGCCATGGTGATGTCTTCAGATGCCTTTTTTAAATCCAACAATCAGCCCAATACCTAAATACATTCTGCTCTAAATGACATAAAACAAAGAAAAGCAGTACATCCTTACATTCTAGAAGTTTGAACCAGCAGATATTCAACTTTTTTACTTGAATAAATGAATGAATCTATCACTCTATTATCAAAATTGGTGCTGAATATTTTATTTCAAAGTAGACCCTTTTTACAGCAGACATTTAAGAAGAGCACATTAATGATGGCTGCATTCCAGTCAGAGGAGGTCCTGCTATTGTTTACTCTGGTTTACTGTCAGGGCTTTCTGGGACTCTTAATGGAACTGAGCCATCTTTAATACACTTGTGCTCCCTGCTGTGATATGCCAATATCATATCTGGGAATAAAGCTCAATCAATTGATTATTTCCGTTCTGATATTTAGGGTGGCTAAATATCAGACTTCCAATGTGAGCACATACATTGGATGCAACCCTACAATAAATATTACTATTCAATTCATGTTCATGGGTCATTTTTGAAGGTTAAAGTTTGTGATATTGTTGAACTGGATTGTGTATGATCAGGTTCTCTTGTTGCTGGGTCTCTCTCAGGTCTGGGACTGTCTCAGGATGTAGCAGGAGCCACATTCATGGCAGCTGGGAGTTCAGCCCCTGAACTGGTCACAGCCTTCCTGGGTAATCATGCACAAGTACAACAATAATTACAACCAGCAATGTTGAAGATGACACCGGCATCATCATCACTGTCGCCGTGTCCTTCTCCAACCTGATTAACTGTGTCTCCACCACCATATGGGCACAGAAAGGGAAGGCGGCCTTTGATTAGGACGTTCTTCCTTCCACATTGTTCCTGTCTTGGAAGCTGAGATGTGCTCTTTGTGTGTGTCATGTGTTAGGTGTGTTTGTGACAAAGGGGGACATCGGGGTCAGCACCATCGTCGGGTCGGCTGTCTACAACCTCCTAGGAATCTGTGCTGCCTGTGGACTCTTGGCCTCTATGGTACACTCTGACACAATCACAGTCACAATACTCACAGGTTACCAAAGCTGCTTATATACGAGTGTCACCTTTCTGGGTCAAGCAGAAGAATCACTGCGTTGTATAAGCTGTAAACCATTTATTTTGTTTTCCTTTATCAGGCAGGACGTCTCACCTGCTGGCCATTGTTCAGGGACTGCCTGGCATACGGCATCAGTGTTTCTGCTGTTATTGCCATCATTTCTGATAACAAAGTGTACTGGTGAGTATAAGGGTATATTTGCTTGCACTCACCAAGCATTATAAAGTAAAGTTACGTGAGCTGCAGACCTTAAACAACCTACATATGAGGTGGTTATAAAAGACAGAGTCAGATACAGCTGTTTTATTGTGTCTTGTGACACTCAGAACAGCAAACAAAACAAATCACAAAACTGTTTGGAACAGTACTGTGACTCACCGACATTTATTACATTAAAAGTACACAGCTATCTGTACTGTAAGAACTTTATATGTTGTAAAATATGAAGGGAATCAAAAACAAACAAAAAGTAGCCAAAGCATGGAAAATAAAAAAGGTTTTGGCGTCAAAAAGAGATCTAATAATGGAAAAACCATAATACCTAAGCCAGATATAAGACATATTTCGAATTTTAAGAGAAATAATCACAGAATTGTAAATCTGCTTTGACATAAAACACTTTTTGAGGTAATTGCTACATATTTTCTGTGGTAAAGGTCTCTCTGATTAGATGTTGCCATAGCTTTTGACCATATTCCACAGCCCTCTTCAGTAAGTAGAATTTGCTCGATTGTTATCACATGACCCAGATTCTGCACTTAGGTAACATGATGACATTTGACCTACTTAAGTATTGTGGGATTTAGTAAATTCACCTTGCATTTTAGAATATTTACCACTTTTTCCTCTTTGTTGGAAAGTTTTAATCCGTCACAGTTGGTAAAAAGGCAGTATTCGTCCAGCATCTGTCCCTCTCTCAGAGAAGTACAAGACTGACAACTTATTTATATTAAAATGTTTGTCCGCTAGCATCTTGTAAATGGTTTGGGAAATTTAACCACAAAATTCTTGATTAATTCTTTACATTCCATGTGTTGACAAGTTAACAACATAAGGGCCCGAAGTCTCAATTTTTTCCCACTTATGTCACACACACACACACACGAGTCACATAACTGGAAGCAGTGGTCACCTTTAACCTGAAAATATATAAATATCTTATTTCCTTAATAATGACTAAAAACATAGAAATAATTATGAATAGGTGATTAACATATGAATAAATAATAAGCTATGAGCTCACAACTGCATTTGTTTTCACAATGTTACCGCTCAAACTGCATTTTCTTACAGGTATGACGCTGCCTGTCTGTTGCTGGTCTATGGCGTCTACATTGTGGTTCTGTGCTTCGACCTTCGCATCAGTGAGTTTGTCCTGAGGAAGCTGAGCCCCTGCTGCACCTGTCTGGGTTCAGGCTCTAGTGAGAAGATTGAGACGCAGCCTTTGATGGGCTGGAACGAAGACACCAGCCTGAGAGTCCACAGTCGCTCCAGAACAGACAGTGGCATCTTCCAGGATGACTCAGGCTACTCCCACCTGTCCCTCAGCCTGCACGGCCTCAATGAGATCCCTGAAGGTCAGACACATTTCTTAGAAGAGTAACATTTCCTGTTGTTTTTACCATGGTGCGCCCACTTGGCGTCATTCACTGGCTTGTTTGACCTTTATGAGCCCTGATGATGTGACTTTTTTCCTCATAACATTTGTCTGCATGCATCCCTGCAGAGCATAAAAGTGTGTTTGCAGTGCCGGAGAGCGACCTGAAACGGATCCTCTGGGTTTTGTCTCTGCCCGTCATCACTCTGCTTTTCCTGACTATCCCTGACTGCAGGAGAAGGTTCTGGAAGCACTGGTTCATGATAACCTTCCTCATGTCAGCTGTCTGGATCTCAGCTTTCACATACGTGCTGGTCTGGATGGTCACTGTTGTCGGTAAGATTGATATTTTAAAGGTCCCATATGGTGAAAATCTATTTTTGTTGTGTTCTGATTGTCTTAAAAACTTTGCTGTGAAAATATGAAGACGCTTACTACCATTGCTCTTGCTCCCCTCAACCAGATAGCCTCCTAGCTTTACAACCCAGTCAGAATTTTGTTAAATAAGTAAATAAAAACTGAGGAACCAATAGTCGTCCAGCTCAAACTTGGTATAATCCTGTCCACTCACATGCCACTGCTTCTGAGGTGAGCCATTCAGAATGAGCAGCTGCCTCACAGTCCACCAGGTTTATTTACTTTGTAGAGCTGCTTCTGCTGACTCTAAAATGATGCAGTGTCGAGCAAAACAAGCCAAATGTTCTTCTGTTGGCTGCCAGAGTGAACACAAGAGTCTTCATGCACTCCCAGCATCTGAGGAACTTTCTGAGGAAGATTTAGCATGTTGCGTGTCTTTCGTGGCTAATGTTACCATTAGTTTTGATCATATGACCACATGTCAGAACTATGTGGAAACCTACAGACACTGAATGCTGAGGGACTTTCAGAAATGGTGGCAACTGTAAGATATATGTGAAACCAATAAACAAGGACTGGCTTTGTTTCATGTCTTCTGTTGTGCTTGAGTGCAACTTAAACTCAGTAGGTATTTACATCTGTTTTCTTCTTTCATGCTCTCTGTGCTAACATAAAATGTATTTTATTACAGCTGAATTCCCAATAAAGCAGTTCTCATTTACATAATTTTTGTTTTTGTTGTCTGACAACAGAACAAGTATGAAATAGTGACTAAAATGCAGCCCATTAAGACTACATGTTAACCAGCAGTTATTTCAGAGCTATTTTTCAAGCTGTGGCTCTTCACCGCTAAAATACTGATTTTGTAACAGCAATGTTGTCTGGCAAACTCACTATACACATAAATTAAAAATAAAAGCTGAGCTGCCAATTCAGCAATACTCACATTAAAAATAATCGCTCAGAACGAAGACTGGAAGTGATGGAATGTCTTAGTCTCATACACTCATTGACGTCTGTCAGGTCCTGTGCGATCAACTGTTCTGCTCTGAGCTGTCAATCAAAGACACAGAGAGAGTCTTCTTCCTGAAGAGGGCGCGGACATTTAAAGCTACAGACACTGAAACAGTTTAGAACCTGTTTAGAATGGAGTTCAAACTAAGGGTTATACAGCCATGGTAAAATTAACCAATTTTGAGCTGGAAAACTGACACATTCTGAGACTATGTAAGGCTTTCCTAAATTGTTAGAATGGGGCACAATATTAGACCTGTCACTTTTCCTTCTGTAATGAGCTTGTATAAATTCTGCACATTGCTTTAGCCTTGGTACTTTAGCTGCAGGTGTAAATGAGCCCATCACTCGGCGAGCCTTTGCGGATCACAAGCGTTTGTAACTTGTGAGAAAAACGTCTGATTTGCAGAGTAGAATCACATGTTGGTCTGCTGGCTAATTCCTGGGATGCCATTGTCCTAAGACGGGGGTTATTGTAGCTCCAGTAGGCTGAGTGCCGAGCCAGCCACAGCAGGATTACAGTCAGCTTCACCCCTGAGGAAACACAGTCATGTGAGGAATGGGTGTACGCACAGAACTTGACACGGGTCCAAGAACAGCATCAGTCCCCATCTACAACAGATATGAGAAGTATAAAAATGACCTGAGATCCGGCCAAAGGGGCAAACTTATCATGTGACAGTGGTGGGGGTACTGAAGTATAATGAGATTATTATCCCATAGTCGTCAGAAGCTCACATGGAAGGAGAGGTTAGTCTTAAGAAAGAGCAGGCACGGGATATAGAGTATGTGATTCAAAACGTGGTTCTGCTCTGTACATTAGCAACTCAGCGACATCACACTGAGCTGTTCAGAAAACTCACAAACGGCTGCATTTCACAGGCAGGATGATAAGAGATTCATTTGAACTGTTGTCGCTAATTAGTCAGTTGTTGTTTGAGATTCGGTGAAAATAATTTTTCCCATAATTGCCTCCAATCAGAGCCGATGAGGACACTGGATAATGACACAAAAGGGAATTTAGATTCTACAGTTATACCCACATTGTGATGTCTATTGATATAATCTAGATTTTGAATCAGGGAGAAAGAGCAGATTTCTTAACTGGTCAATAGAACTTTACAATTCAAGACAGGATCTTTTGATTACATCTTAAAAATATGCCTGAAGTCTTTAATGCTATGAATATTTAGCAGTTTTGTTGAGCTGCTAGTGAAACGTTTCCTAAATGGGTGAGACTCTGTTGGGGGGGATTTCATTGTGTGATCTCTTTTCTAAAATCCTTGGTACAGCCCTGCTTCTAATGATAATCTATTAACCCTACAGCCACAGATACACTAAACTGCTGTCCTCTTGATTGCTTTAAATTGTTCATGAGGGGAATGTGACTTTATGTTGGCGTTGTATTTACACAGGTGAGACCCTTGGCATCCCTGATACAGTTATGGGACTCACCTTGCTTGCTGCTGGAACCAGTATACCCGACACCATAGCCAGTGTGATGGTGGCCAGAGAAGGTATCAGTAATGTCACATTTTTACACATTTTTTGGCTCGACATGGCTATATGAGTCCAAGGCCAGCCAGAGAAATTAAAATAAATAGTTGAAATATTCAAAATCAGCACCACTGATTAATTTCCCTAAATGTAGCTGCCCAAAACACCAGCCTTCTGTCAGCACAGGCACTAAGCTAAAAGACATTTAAGCGATAACTATTGATTACTCATTACTTGACTCATTTTCCCCATTAGCATTTTTTCCCCACATTACATCAAGTAACAAACTTCACTCAAATAGTGGATTTCTATACAAATCCACTTAAACCCAATATGTAAACCTGTTTTCTATTTATCAGGGAAAGCCGACATGGCCATGTCCAACATTGTGGGCTCCAATGTTTTTGACATGCTCTGTCTGGGTTTGCCTTGGTTCATCAAAACTGCCTTCGTGGACACCAACAACCCTGTAGAGGTCAACAGCACTGGACTGGTCTTCATTTCCTCCACACTTCTCCTGTCGATAGTCTTCCTTTTTGTCGCCGTGCATATCAACGGATGGAAGTTGGACTGGAAGTTGGGAATCGTTTCTCTCATCTGCTACATCCTTTTCGCCACTCTGTCCATCCTGTATGAGCTGGGGATTATTGGGAATAATCCCATAAAACTGTGCAGTGACTGAGATCTGACCTTCGCAGGACTGAAGCCATATTTTCTGAGACTGTTAATAGTCCAAAACCACAACAAAAATGTTAATCTTTTAAATCTATAAATGTCAAGACTACCAGGCTTGGTCCCACTCGCATACTTTTAAACATGCCATGAAAGATGTGTGCTGGTCACATCTCAGGAAGAGGATTTAGTAATAGATTTCACCCAGGGACTTTGTTTAGACTGTTATATCACAATGAAGGCCCGCCACCGCAAAGTGAGACGTCTCCTGTCTTACACAAGGCCCATGAATGGAAAATGTGCTGTCACAGGAGTAACTGCCGAGTTCAAATGAATCCCCAGTCAAGGAATAAAGGTGTCAACTGAACTCATTTGGCCTTGTCCTTCTTTTTAAGTGGGTTGGTGAGTCGAGACAAAAAAACAGAGACATCATCTACACATCCCTGATAAGCTTTTACGAGCAGGAAGGAATGGTGGCAAGAGCCATAAATCGTAAAAAAGGAAAAAAAATTCCACTCGTCTTCTCTTACCTTAAATAGAATCACTTACGGTTTTCAGTTGTGTTTACAACGAACCCTGCAAAGATTACATGGACTTCAGACACTGACCTACTCTTGTAACAATGCCTATATAATCAAGGTTGACAATCTAATCCAACCAAAACAAACTACAAACTGTCTTGGAAGCTCTGAAAAAAAAAATATATATATATATAGTATATAGCTTCCAATAGTATTGTAGAGCACACCTGATATAACTCATATCCATTAATGCCTGCCTTCGTTATTAATGTGGAATTTTCCAACTTTTATGGAGGTCAATGTACGGCTGTGTTGAGAAACAAGGTGTCAGTTTACACGCTGAAGTACAACTTTAAGACTTTGATCGGAGAAGAGTTTACAACCACCAAGTTTAAAAATTAAAAAGTTTATTTGTCCAAATAAACTGCCTGACAAATTAAAAAGGGTTTACAAAACAAAGATAAAATAGCTATGTAGTATATATAAACAAAAAAATGAAACCGTGGACACATGGAGATATGAAGTAATTATGTTTTTAAAACAAAACAACAGATCATTGGCAAGGGGGCTGAATGTGTAAGTGTTTTAGCTTAACTTCTACAAAAGCTCTAAGCATTGCGATCGATGCGGACGTCCACCTCTCGGCCATTGATCTTGGTTCCATTCATCATCCTGCAGGCCTTCTCGGCGCTCTCCGGAGAGTCAAATCGCACTGTTCCACATCCCTTCGACTTCCCATTCTCCATCTTGATTTCTGCAAACATCACCTGACCTGCAGTGAACGAGAAAGAGGAATGACTAATCCTGAAAACGTAATCTTACACATAGGCATTTATGTTCAACAAACATGCATGATGAAAACCCAAAAGTATTTGAGTGGTTTGTGAATAAAGCAATGAATATTTATTTCATACTGAGCAATTAATAGTTAGCAAAAGACATACCACAGTGACTGAACTTCTCTTTCAGCTTTTGCCAGGTCAGATCATAGGACAGCTGTAACACAGAAATGTATAGATCAATGAAGCATATAGTACACATACAAACACAGTCTGACTCTGAAAATAGTGATATCAGTGATTTGGTCATTAAATTAGTGGGATAACAGACCTACAATTCTTACTACCAGCCAACTTTTCATGCATCTAATCCACACTTACATTTCGCACAAATATCTGACAGCCTGCTTTGGACCCAGAGCCTCTGTCAGACATGCCTCCACCCATGTGGCTTGGTCCCCCACCTCCATAACCTCCAAAGCCACGGTTCATGTCCATTCCTGACATGCCTAAACGGTCAAAGCCGGAGCCCATTCGGTCCATCGACATGTTGCCCATTCCACCACCTGCAATTAACACACACAAAGACACACACATTAAATGAGACAGCAACTTAACATAATGTGCAGTTTGTTTCAACAGGATGCAGGTTCCAGCACTGCTGTAGCCCTGCAAAGCCTGATCAAAAATATATATGAAAGGGCTTTTAATACCTGATATATATCAAACATAATACATTTGACCTCTTTACATGTAGCTTTTCTTTATGTTACCTCAAAGACATCTCATTTTAGTATATATAAACACCGTATAACTGGATTTATATTCCACTTTAAAACACCAGCCATCACCAACACCACTATTTATACAGGAGGTGCAGACTTTGCAATAGTTTGTATTCTTAGTCACCAAACAAACTCCACGGGGAAGAAAGCCAAGAGAAATTATGTAAATTATCTTGTGAATACTAAAT
>OMNN01029323.1:11046-26454 GCA_900302755.1 Chromis chromis
CTAAATACAAACTTTCTTCAGCACTCCTTTTTCCATTTTCCTTTGTTGTGCACAACCACGTGTTCAAGATAATGGCTTGGTATTCATCAGCTGCTGACATCACAAGAAAAGATCACTGAAGAGCCACTCTAACACTTTCCAGTGAAATACCTCTAACAAACGATGGAATAAATGTTGACTTATTTCTGGAAAAAATTTTCTTTTAAGAGGCAGTAGCACTGAGGACAACACCTCAAATCTAGCAATAGGAACAGTCATTTATCTCAAAGAATGCATGTTAATCGTTGTGTAAATTACTAGAAAGGCAATAGAAGTAAACACACAAGCGCTGTACCATGAATGTATTAAAAGAACTAAAGTGTTCCATGATTCAAAAGCACACTCAGTACAAATGCTAAAAGGGTTTTTCAGGTTCCCTCATTCTTGGCCCACACAACATGCAAATAAGATTCTTTCTCAAACTGTCTTGGTGGCTGCCTACGCACAGAGTTAAAATGTCATGACTCTTTGTGCTTTTATTCTAAATATTCATTCTTCTGCAGTTTATTGTATAATAAAACTATGGCATATTTTATGGGTCATTTGGTAATAAACTGATCAGAATCCATCTGATCCTCTTTTTTTCCTGTCCTCTAAGCATTTCGCTGTAAGTGCAAGTGAGGACTAGTCTCTGAATGTGATAAATTATTCTGCTTTATGATGTAGGTTCTTTCTTTGCTAAGATTAATGCACTGACTATTCAGGTAGCAGCTTCTCTCACTGTATAAAATAAAAAGCACTGCAGATGGTAGGTCATATTAATTCCTATTAATTAGTGTTAATTCTGAAAAAAACTTGATGGCAGGCCAAAATTAGACTTGGCTGTTTTCTGGTTACAGAGCTGTCTGCAGCCGGTGTGTGGCCTCTGCCAAAGAGAATTTTGGAGTATTTTGTCTTCATTTAGACAGTCGGTGCAGACAGTAACAGAAAATGTGAGAGAGAGAGAGAAAAGGGTCGACAAGCAGGAAGAAATTGGAAGACTACACCTAACATTTTAATGTGTCATATATATTTAATTCACATTTAAGTAAATGCAAGTATTGGATAAGACTCCGTATCAGCAGGTTAGGGATTGAGCAATATATTTTTTTAGGGTTGATACAGACGCCGATTATTGGTAATCAAGAAAGGCTGATAACCAACATCTGGAACTGATATACATTACAGCCGCTAGCAGACAACCTGTCATTCATAACTAGGCTTCCTCATTAATAAGGGTGACCATAACTGAACATGTAAAATAGAAATGGGAGTGATTAAATTAGGATGCTCTCCTCTGTTTATGTGGGATCAACTGTTTGTCTCCTACAGCTACGTTTGCTGCTGTTCTTCTGTATTTTCTTAATATTTTACTGTTCTATCATTTTTATTGCCCACTAAGGTCCAGATCTTAAAGCATTATTAATTATTAATAATTATTTGTATTCCAGACACTGTTTCAGTGTAATTTGTGGCTAGCTTTTAACTTAGCCGCTAGCTGTTAACATAGCCTTAGCCACTGTGAGTGTAGCTAATTTCCTGGTTTGTGGCAACGGCTTGTGTTTCTTGTTCAGTCTCTGCTGGGACATTTCTGAGACCACAGAGTGACTCTAGAGGGAGGTGGATGCATCAGACCTGAAGTAGCGCATTAACATTAGCTATAAGTGGCCAAAAAATTACAGATACCAGCAGATAAATATAAAGTACAGGTTAAATGTTAAAAAACTAATATTGCTACATCTCTGTAATAAACCTTAAATGTTAAAGAGTCTTTCTGCTGCAATTATGGGTACAACATCATGCACAGACTGCATGTCCCTCACGTTGATCCTACTTCAAGGTCTCTCACGCACCAGTGCTCATGGAACTCATGGCTTTGTTCAACAACACAGCAGCAGTGCCAATACTTAAACTGAGGTGATCTCATTCAAGGACAATCTCTCCATCTACTAGGCCTCCTTATTGCCCATCACCTATTCAGCAAGTTACAGCACTTAATGACTTTCTACATCATGGTGCACTCATTCCTGCTTTCACATCATTGGCTATATAAACTGTCAAAAGACCATAAAATGGTCTAATGGGCTAATAACATTCAAATGTCAACAGTTAGGAGTCCCGTGGCTCTGCTGCAGAGCCTACTGTATCTTACAAGCACCTGCAAAGGTAGGGTGTCGTAAAAGAACTGCTATGAAACATATTTAGAAAAACTGTGGATTTAATTTGTCCTGTACCTAATCCAGTCCCCATGTGCCCCATGCCACCACTGCCCATGCCTCCTCCAAAACCTCCGCCTAGAGGAGAGAATGCAAGTTGGTGCGGATTAGATTAAATCATAATGCAATAAAGTCACAAAAGTAAACACTGTCAGCCTAAAAACAGAACAGTACACTTAAAAAGTAATCCCCAAACCCAATCATAGCTCAAACTAAACTACACAGAGGAACTTGCATATTCTCCACTGTATCTGGTGTTTAAGTATGAAAGGAATTCAGGATTGTCTGAAGTCAGAATATCACTTACCCATTCCTCCAAAAGATTCTCCAAATCCTCGGTTCATTGGCATGTCACCGTGGCCAAAGTCCCGATCCATTCCACCCATTCCTGACCGGTACATATCTCAACACAAGAAAAAAATGTTACCTTAGACTGAGGTTACCAATAACACAAAGGTGCATTTCAGTGTTTAAAGAATAACATCCGACAAGTGATCTTTATCTCTATCCAGTTTCAGTGAAAACGCTCATTTACCTCCCATTCTGCCAACTGGTGCCATGTCTCTCCCACCAAAGCTTCCCATATTGCCCATGCTCTCCATGCCCCCAAAGCCTCCACCTCCTCCACTGCTCATTCCTGAAAAAAAGTAAGTTTAAGCATCACTGTCTTCTTGCCTCCACAAAACATTAACTATGTTAAAAGTGGCAGAAAAGCTTACCTCCCCCAAGTCTGTTCATTCCACCATAACCTGAAACATCCATACCTATGGCAGAAGAACATGACAGTTAGGATATGTCAAAGTGCATAATGCATCTTCATCTGTTTACATACATTTACATGGATATATTTCAATGAAAAGCCAAGCAGTAGTGTAGAAGTCTTACTGAAGTGTCATCTCTTAAACTAATAATGGTGCCGTGCAAATTCTAGCAATGAGTTTATGGCAGAATGCAGAATTTATACATAAACTCTCTACAGCACCCAAATTTTCAGCACCCAAAGTTGTTGACTAATACAGCACTGAGGTTCTAATCTGTTAGTGGAGATGGATTTGATTCTTATGATACGCATTTGCTTGTAAAGACTTGTTTTGCAACACATGCAAAAATATTTCAAATGTGACTGACCTCCAGGTCCCATGGAGCTCATGCTTCCTCCGCCGCTCATACGGTTTGCATTTATAGGCTGTCCTCCAGGCCCCAGTCCCAATCCAATACCACCAAGACCCCCTACACAAAAAAGATACACAGGGGGAAAAAAGGAAAATTAACTATTTAACTTACAATAGCAGAGCAGGTTACATACCATTTAAAAATCTATGGGAACCTCAATCAAAAATTCACTTATGCTAGTGCCATTTACTGTAAGTAGGGATGGGTATCGCTAATATTTTAATGGTACTACTACTTTTACCGATACTGCTTATCAATCCGGTGCTTAAACGGTATTCTTATCTGTACTTTTGGATTGTTTTTTATTGTTTGTTTTGTTTTTTTTAAGAGAAAAAACTAAACAAATTCAAACATAATAAAGATTGCTTTATTTTCTCATATGTACTGTGTAAAAATTAAAACGTTTATAGACAGTAATGTTGTGTTCATGGGATGATCAGAGCACTGTGGACAGTGTCAAAGGTTTTACTCATAAATAAAATATTATTCAATGTGTTTCAATAAACTGTCCAGCATTATATCACAATTAAAAGCTCCACCTTGAACAGATAAGTAAACCGGTTTCATTTTTCACTTTTGAGTGGAATTTCTTTCTTTTTGTAAAATTAATGTAGGACTTCAACGTGATTTTAATAGTTTAGTGAAGAAAACAGTTTAAGTACCTCTTCTACCTCTAACACCAACATTCAGTCTGAGAAAAACTGAAAATAAAGTCAGTTTGTCTGCAGCCCCCAAATCACTAAATCCTGCTGTTCAGTGCTCTGAAAGTGAAACTAAAATTCAGATCGACAGTTCATGTGATGCTCTGAATATCAGACCGAATTCATGAACACAGTCACGGTTTAATAAACGGCTGGAGAACACTGACTTCTTACTTACTTACTCGTTAGCCTAAGTTCCTATAATTGAGTTAACTGATGTACCTGGTTATCGAGGAATGAACTACGAGCTCTGTATGTGATGAACTTTTACTGAAAGTTTCTATAGATTGATTGTGTTTCTGCTCTGACAGGCAAACGACGTGTTACTCTTGCGGCAACAAACATTTTCTGCATCAACTGTAGTGAAGTTTAATCATAGATTTAGATGTTTATTTCTCCTCCATCGTAACCTGTGTGTGACTGCACAGAGCTGTCTTACGTCTTATGTCTTATGGTGATGAGATATAATGTGCAACACAACGATCTTCTTACTTTCTAAAGTACTGTTAGCAGAGCCATTACCATCGGAGCTTATCAGTAGTCCGGTATTTAAATTTTAAAAAAACCTAATGGGCTAATAACATTCAAATGTCAACAGTTAGGAGTCCCGTGGCTCTGCTGCAGAGCCTACTGTAGCTTACAAGCACCTGCAAAGCTAGGGTGTCGTTAAAGAACTGCTATGAAACATATTTAGAAAAAATGCAAAAAAAAAACCCATTTCTAACTGTAACAGACATTAACAATTTTGTACACAGAAAGAAACGTTCCAAGACTTAACTTAACATGATTCTTAACTGCAATGCACCAACCCTTAAGAATGGAAGCCCTGCTCAAAACACACTTGATACCAAAGGTACCCTGACATTGCCATTGGGTAGAAAAGATGTTATTTTCTTGCCCATGTGTCATCTTGTTAAATCTATAGCCTATTTCAGTGTGGTGAGTCTTTACTTTCAGTGCAGGTATCAGAGCTCTGTCCATTTCATTAATAACCACTAGCACACAATACCACGAGAACCTGCTACAACTCAAACAGACTGGCAGGTCTTTTTATATAAGGACATTCACTCAAAAACATCTACAAGGTTAAGATGCTTTTTCGGCAAAAATAATGTTTGTAACCAGCATACAAACAAAAACAATGCAAATTGGTTTACTCATGTAAAAACTCTTCAGTTACTGTATATGTAATATGAAATAATATGAAGAAAAAAAAGGAAAAAAAAAAAAAAAGCTATTAAAATAAAGACTGCAGTCTAGATATTTTAATGTCTTTATATGTGAAGCAGCAAGCAAATGAAAGACAACATCAAGATGCCAACAGCTGTCCTACAGGTAGGTAAAAAAAAAACTCTGTAGTACTTCAGCAACACATGGGCTTTTCTAACATCGCTGTAAATATCTATGCAATTATATTGACATGTGTTATGTTAAAATACTGCTTACGCTGATGTTACTGCTACATTCAATTCCCTAAACTTACTACTATGGGTGTGAGTATGGTATCTGTGTACTTACGTGGTAACTGAGGTGCTTTTTCTACTTGATGAAAATCATCCGGGGGAAGAGACTTCTCATCCTGAAAGACCAAACAACAAATGTTAATTCTGCTCATTTTCACATCTTCTGCACAGCTTAATTTATAAATTAACTAAAAGTAACATACCATTTTAACATGCATTTGTCTGTCAAAAAGCATCTGTCCGTTGAACATGGCTGAGTCCAGAGTCAAGGACAAGGTCACAGTAAGATTGTACAGCAATACACGGCGTGCTTTTTCATTTTTTTCTGTTTAGTTCTGAAGGATACATATGGCCTGCACAGCCTCCAGTGACTGCTCAAAAGTCACTGTTCCCATCCCACGACTCTTGCCATCTTTATCCTCCTTTACATCTGCTCGTTTCACCACACCTGCCATGCAAAACACCTCCTTTAACTTCTTCCAGCCAACCTTGAAATCCAGCTGTAGAACAACAGAAAGAAAACTTTATCATATCATGTTATTTATCATTAGCTAGATTGGTAAATTGTTTATTTCTAGGTCCTCACATTGGCAACAAACACTGTGTTGCCCAGTCGTCCGGCCTGCAGTGCATGGATAACTTCAGGTGGGATGTTAGGGTTGTTGGCAATGGAGGGTGGGAGGTTCATCCCACTGGGCCCCATGTCCTGACCACGGCCTCCCTGTTGACCTCCTCCGATGCGCTGAAGCACACGGCGGGCATGCTCCCCATCAGGGTCCTTAATTATGAAACATATTATAACTTAATTCAGATTTTACATATGTTATAAATGCTAGACCAATATGATCAGGAAGAATTAGCCAGGGAAGAGTTGCACAACTAAAAATAGATGTAATTTCACACTTGGTTGCATCATCTGGTGATACTTCACTGTCTACAATATTTTTAGTTTCATAAAAAAATTACTCTAGTGTATTGCTGCTAAACTGTTTATGAGTGCTTAGCAATCTTTATACCTTGTATGAATACAATCTACAGAAAAGTGTTACATGAAAAAAAAATGCAGCTCCATGTTAAAGAGATGACTTAAATGTAAAGTCACTTGACACTGGGAGGGATTTGATTTGACAGTAACATGGTGATTGTTACTGTTTGAGATTTGGACCACAGTAATAGTAAGACGGTAACACTGAAAAAACAACACTTTATATCTGCTGCTACTCTGAAAAAAATTAATTTAAAACAGTAACAACCACAAAAAAGAGGAAAAAATGCAAAAATGTATTTTCTGTATTTCTGTAAATGTATTTTCTTCTTCAAAATAAATACTTGTGTTATAAAAATCACAGTGCTTGGATTTGCTGTAATCCTTTAATTAAAATTTGATCCTCACCTCCTTGATATTGAGTCGTCTTCCACTCAAATCATGCTTATTCATAGTTAAAACTGCCTTGTTTACAAACTCCTCATCTTTGAACTCCACCACACTGTTGAATGAAGCAAACAGAATGAGTCCATGCAAGCACAACATTTTTTTTTTTTTAAAGTTCTATGTTTGTGAAATTGAGTTGGTTTCTTACCCACAACCCTAACCAGGGGGCATCACAGGAGTCCAGGTAGCACACAAGGAGTGAACAAAGTACAGTTAAGATCCATAAAAACACTGGGACATTATAAATCTAATGTATCAACATGCTTCTACTACGTTCTATAGTGCATGTTGGCCATATTTTTCCCACTGGTTTGAGCCAGCAGGTTGTTGGTTGTGTTTAAGTCTGTTGTAAACAAGATTTTAAAAAGGCTAATAAGAGCACACTGTTAAAATTAGCTACACTACAAGCAATGTTTACAATTAATATGGTTTAAATGATTAACAATAATAAATTGTATTGATAAAAATTCTGGTAAAAAACATTTCACACTAACATATCTATGCATCGCGATTTACCTGAAACATTTTAAGGTTTTGAACTGGTCCACAGTTACCAAGGTAGAAAATAGGGGGGGGGAAATGCTATAACAAATTTATTGAGCACATTGTATATAACCAGTTTAGGCTTTACTTAAGAAAAAAAGTGTGGTTCACCTTTTGCCATTTAGTATAAAAACATAACAAAGAAAACATTACAGACTCTCTCAAGACTGTTTTGTTCCCTTGAAGAGAAAGCTGTGCCATATGACAGAATTGTAAAATAAGATTTTGAGACATGAGGGTCAATCAATAAGACAAACCACACAACCCACATTTCCCTTTGGAAAATGGCCAAACAAACAAACTTTTAAACCAATTGAAATGACAACAACAAAAGCAAAAGTGTACTCTTGGATGAGTGCATTAGGCTACTTTTCCAAAATCAACAGGACATCTCCCTTTCAAATGAATATCAATCATTAGCCATCTATCAGGCTGTAAACACAACCTAGAGTATCTCCAGTTCAGTAGACCCAAAGGATCAGAGCCTAAAAGAGCGCTACATTAATGAGAGCCTGCTGAGGGCATTTAAAACCTCGTGCAGCAAGTTGGCCACATCACTTACCCTTGACTTTCCTTCTGCATCCTTAAAGAGCTCCACGTATGTAACCTCACCAACTACATGAGACATACAAAGGAAAAATACCAAAAGAACAAAGGAATTTAAGTCACCAAGTCTTCAAGTCGCCGTTGGCCTTGGCAATTCCGCTACTGATGGAGATGTCCCATTAATGATCAACAGTCAGCCCAGACCAACATCCCACCAGACAACACCATGCCTTTCTGGGCAGTGACTGAGACACCCAAAGGCCAAGGCCAGAGAGAAACACAGCTACATTAAACCTGGGAAATTCAAAAGACTTCAACATGATCAGTTTGTCAACAGATTCCATTCATAGCAGTTGAGAGTTTTAAACTGTCCTTTGACCTTTCAAAATGCTTCTTGAGACCCCCGTAATTCAGAAAGTAAAACATTACAATATTTTCATTCATACAGTCAAGATTCACCTTGAAGCAGATGCAACAAAAACATTCAACAATCAAATCTACTACTAGTTTGAGGTTACATTTAGGAGCTGACAATGCCATAAAACAAGTGACGATGTAACTACGTTTCATCTTCCTTTTCTCAAATACATATCAGCCCAAACTAAATTGGTGTCCATCCAAAAAATTTGTATTAAAACTCCAATAACCTAAAATCACACTATGTTGGTTCCTTAGTATCTGCACTAGGTATACCCAGAGAAAGCTACAAACTAACTGACTAGTGCTAGAAGCAGGATGTTCCATCTGGTAACAAACAAAAAATGGGTCAAAAACTTCTAATCAGCTGAAGAGATAGAGAGAATGAGAGATCATCCCCATCATTGGGGACATTACCTTTCTCGCGCATTAGATCTTTAATTGCCTGCCACTTCATATCATACGGGATATTGCTGATGAACACCCGGTTCCTGTGAGCACCCTTCTTTTCTCCACCATGTTTGTCTTTGTAGGGATGGTAGCGGTTTCCTCTTCTGCTCCCAGAGGACTTCTCTTTAGCATCAAGCTTTTCATTGGGGGATTTACTTTCTTCAGCATCCCTACAAAGTGCACAGAGCTACAGGTCAGAGAACAGCCAATCTCAAAGCCACATTCGCAGATCTAAACACGACTATACATTTAGACATAATCTTGTCTGTGTAAGTAAAGGAGAGATCTTATCCCCTGAGAGTAAAAGGGGAGCTGAATGCACAAAGAAGTCACCAGTCCCAACAAGTGTAGTAGCTTAACACGTCAAAATTAAAGTGAAATAAATGTGTATGCCCTATTCGAACTTCTAATTCTGCAAGTTAAAAACAAATCTTACTACAAAATAGGAAATAGGAAATTAAGTAAATTATTCATGATAAGAACACAGTCCTAAGTTTACGTAAACTGATGATTTCAAAGCCTTGTGGTTTTTAATTTTAGGAAATAAAAAACGCTGCTGTAAAAGAAAAAACGTGGTTCATTCAATAACACTAGCTCACTGTGCAGCATCGCAGAGCTACAGTTAGCAGCTAACTTCACGTTATTGTTAGCACATGCAACTGAACTCAGATTAACAAGCAAGCAAACGCTAACCAGTAACGATATCTTATATAAAGTACAGTCTGTGTGATTTATCCAACGAACTTAGTTAAGCACCGAGTTTATTTAGTTATTATATGAGCGATGAAATGCAGACCTCTGTTAGCCCTAGCTAACGGATGCTCTAGCTAACAGATGTGCAAAACACAACTGAGATTAGCATCCACTTAAGCTAGCCCCGTTACATCACGTTTATGGCAAAATTGCAGCATTTTGGAAATTATATCGCCTGCTTTTGGTGTGATGTCATCTACAAACCTAACATAAATCACTCAGTTACTCAACTTTAAAATTTTTTGACAACAGAGGTTAGCGGCTTCTCGGCTAACAATAGCCTAGCATCCTAGGACTCCATTTTAGCTAAGCTAGCTAGCAGCTCCACGGACGGGACTGGTGGAACAATGCGCGGTTTTTACTCACGTTTTCACGCCGTTGGGTGTTTCTTGAGAGGTCTCGTCGGTCGGTTCGGACTTGACGGATGCGGTGGATTCGTCTTGTTTTGGCTCCTCGTCAAGAGTTACAACATCTGCCATGTTGAAGTTTGTTTTGCCCCACAAACACACTCTCACAACGCAAGATGCCTCTGTGTCCCTACGCAGTTCAAAATGTGCAGTGAAGATTTGTGCCTTCACCGCGAGATTTGGGGCTGTTGCTAGGCAGCCCGGGTGAATAGAATAGAATAGAATAGAATAGAATAGAATAGAATAGAATAGAATAGAATAGAATAGAATAGAAGGGGAACTGGTGTTGAAGTGAATGTCTAATGAGCACAAATAAAATGCAATATTTGAAAAGATTGTGCATATGATTGCTCAGAAGTTAGAGCATCATTACAAGAGGCTGAGTGAACTGATTATGCAGAAAGTGACATCTTCTAATAAATACGTGCATGTGTTTCTGAACAACCATATCAAGACATATGTGCAACCCACCAGTGCAGTTTGATGCATGCACATGACAAAGCCTGGACATTTGAACTATCTACTAGAATCAATGATAATTGTGTAATCAGTGCATAATTTATCTGCAAATGCTGCTATGCTAATGATATAGTGCAACAGCTTACATAGTTTGTTTTCTAATTTCAGGCATTGTAATTCATACAGCAGTACCAGTAATACCTATAACCTACAATATTCCAGGCAGCACACTCACAGTGTCAGACTATAAGTGTCCCGTCTTATTGATTATACTACACTGCCAAGCCAATTCATCATTCCTGCAACTATTGACTGATGCACTTTTACTCTACTCGAGGAATAATTTCAATTTCTTTACACAATCTGCTGTAGCATTTGCAGAGAATCTGTTTGGCAGGTCTGAGTAGATGCCACCATCAAAGGAACACTTTTAAATCTGACTTTTCAATGCCACAATCTGTTGCACAACAATAGAAAAGCAGCATGTGGACAACTTTTACATTTACACATGAGCAATAATTCAAAGCAACCCTTGTCAGGAGACAAACAACTCCAAAGTGTCAAGCTTTAAAGGAGATTAATGATAATCTCCAAATCCAGAATCAAACTCTGCTTATTTTATTTTTGCACTTTTCATATATTTCATATATTCTGAGGAAATCATTAATAGACAAGCCAGAAAAATGTACACTACATCGTCCTAATAGGGATTTTATGTGCATCAGAATGTTCAGTAATCGAAAAGAAAAATCACCTCATTCTGGAGCAATTAAGGGCATTGTGATGAAGGACAGGTTGCAACAGAGTTTAATTACAGCCACACATCAGGTTGACCTGTGACAAGGAAGACAGGTTAACCTTTAACATGCTGTACTGTACATGCATTTCTCTGTAAATGAAAAATCAGGTCAATAAACTGATTTCCTGGATGAGTAACTGTTCTCACAGCATACATCCTATAAATGAATGCTGCACGAAGTCTGCAGAAAAACAACTTCATAAAATGTCAGCCTAAATTAGTATAGGTTAATGTTGAAGCTTCTAGTGTAAAATTAACCTGCAATGCAACTCCTTGATCAAAGTAAGGGTGAATAAAATGTAAACTATTGCCACACTTGTAGATTTAATTTTTGTAGAAACTGCTCTGTCTGTACGAGTATAACAGTATTCTACATTACTATATTTATACGTCAAAACATGAGACCATTCTTTCTTAATGAAAATGTAATTTTCAATGGAGCATGTAAATTTAATTAAGCTGTGAGCCCCAGGAGAATTAGTAATTGCTGCAGTTAGGTTAATGGGGAAGCCTCGTAAAGTATTTAAAATCTTTGCAATTTCACTGCCTCCGTCTTTGTGCTTTCTTCTAAGATTATAAAATCACACAAGAGTGCGGTGTGGAGTTCATCTGCATTAAAAGGGGGGATACTGTTGGAGCAGTTCATAGAATGATCGTTTTACAGTTCTCACTATCAGCTTTTGGCTTGACCTGTAGTCTGGCTGAGATAAAAGTCTACCAATCTTCATCCGTATGTCCTATGAACACTGGATAATATTCTAATGTGCTTTATGCAACAGGTTTATGTCTCAACAGTTGTTCTTCTCCACTCAGCTAAAAGAGTCCAAAGCATATCCAAGAACCTTGACACACAATTTGACAGATATGATAAAGAAAATGTCCTTTAATGTCATTGAGCTTCCTTAGACTTCAACATGAATGGACTCAGCTAAATCACTGCATGGATTAAAATAAATGACATTCAATTCAGTTACTGTCTGTAACTTCATCACTAATGACGATATACTGCTGCAATGTGACACAAGAGTTTCCCATTTTAACCTTGTCACTTAATGAGGGCAATGAGACAAAATGTCTAATGACTTCAGTGGCATCTTTCATCTCATTTGGAAGAACTGTCTGTGGAACAAATGTGAAATAAAAATCATATCAACCATGTCTATCCAAATATAGCCAAGAATCAGCAACACAGCAGGACTAGAAATTGCTTCTGACCTGAGAGAAGCATCATTCATTCAGAAGACACTGCAGAGGCATAAACTTGGATGTGAATATTCTGTCAGGGGAATTATTCTGCTGTTTACAAGTGAAAACAAAAAAAAATGGCATCATGAAATATTGCACATCGCACACCAGTGATGACCATCTCCCTCATGGCATGCCTTATCCTTAGATCCGAGTCACTGCACCACTGTGACAAAAACTACATTGCTGATATGAATTTGCACTGCATAACATCGAAACAGATGGCCAGACACTTCACTGCTGCATTCTCTTACTGTGGGCTATCAGATGACCTGCTGATTGTTTTCATGTCCTGCTTTTCATTCACTACAGTGAAATCTGTTTAAACGCCAGTCTTTTCTCCCCTCAGCATGTCCTGGCAGCCTTGCATTCGTTACCCTTTAAGCAGAGGGGCTAATTCAATTTTGCCACAGCAAACAGCACCAATTAAAGACACATCATCAGAGCCGGCTTGGAGGATAATGCTGCGCTGTACTGAAAATACCTTTGCAGCAGCATTTACTGGCCAGGAACAGTGAGAGGCAGCATTTCTCCTGCTGGCTGAGCCGTGATATTCCTGTTAGATTTTGGTGGAGTCATTTTGAGAAAAGCCAAATAAGAGGGGAAGAGTGAGGAGAGAAGACGGAGAAGACGCAGATTTACTTGTTTATGCTGCTGCATCCATCCTGGTGATGCTGGAGGAGGAGGAGGGGGTGAATGTTGTGAATGACTGAGGCAGCAGAGCAGCTGAGTGAGACTAACAAGTGGTTGCCATGCAGCAGGAGCAAGCGTGCGTGCTTCTGGAGGGGGAGATAGAGAAACAGAATGATAATGAGCAGGAGGCAGCAAGTAAAGGAGCATGAGGACAGGAGCTGTATCTCTCAGAAGAGACACATATAACAGCTTGATCCAGCCTCTCTCCCCCTGCTTCTCTGTTTCTCTCTTTACCTCCAGCTTTTTTTTTTGCTTAGATGGGCAGTTAGCCTAGCACACCCAGTGTGCCACCAATGGATGGATTAATGGATATATGTCTGAGGGCTCTGCAAAGGGGGAGTTGTTCGCGAGAAACAGCAGCAACAGGTCTGTAAGGATGGCACGATAATGATGGTGAGACGCCTGCTTTTTCTTCCTTAGACATCCTCACTGGAGAAGCTGTCAATGCAGTCTCTCTCTTTCACCCTACCTCACTCCCTCCCTCTCTCCCTCTCTCTCTCACCATGTATGCTTGTGCAGTGTCCTCCTCATCATTCCACTTCCTTTCTCCTCGCCTGTCTTTCCCAATTCTCTGTGTTAATTTGCCCTGTCCCTGTCTGTATGCATCCTCCCTCTCTCCTCCAACCCTCCCCTCCATCCCCTCCCCTCCCATCCTCTCACTCGAGCCACCTGCTGCTGATTGTGTTCATGTGAAAGATTTGGGATGAAAAGAATGACAGACTTCCACTTGTGTGACCAAACCCACCAATTTTGCGATTATGTTTGGTTCTTTACCGTCGCTTTCTTACCGTCTAACGGAATTACATTGTCTGGCAGGCATCTGCTCACACGCAACAGGTAGAGATCCCTTTCTTCTAAGGCAAACATACATAACATCCCATCTTCATGAGATGTGATGCTCTCATTGAGACCTCACCGCTTTGCTTATGTTTCACAGCTGACTATGCACTGCGACACAGTGTAATTCCAACCTGACTTAGAGGAATGTAGCCATGGCATTAGCTCGTTTACCTGAACCCATTTTCTGGCATTCTTTCTCACTCCTCTGTTCATGTTTGCAATTTTCCTGCAAAAATTCCCAGAGGGGCAGAGTGAGAGAGAGAGAGATCGAAGTCTCCGGACATCTGTTTGATAGCACATTCAAAAGAGGCTATATATAGATACCTGTAACCTTTCATGTTTTATTCAGCTTCAACATTAAAATGTGCAATTTCTATGTTTCCTCCTTCATATCTGCACTCTTCTTCCTCTCAGCCTACGCACTGTGTGCATTAATTGTGATAATACCTAAATAGATTGATAAAAAAAAAAGGATTCTCTCTGCACAAGAGACCAGGCAGCACTAATCTGAAGCCATCATTTAACCTCTGTCCAGGTAACATGCAGGCTTCTAAACGCCTGACCCTATCAGAGGAGAGATGAGGCACCTAGATGTTGGTTTACCATGAGTAGCGTCCACTACAACCACTCCCTTGCTGCCATGAGCGGAAACGACATGATGGCGCACTCTCTGACTCTGGAGCAGAAGACAGCATTTGCTTTTGTGGGGATGCTACTGGTGTTCTTGGGGCTGCTGATAGTGAGGTGTTTCAGGATCCTGCTGGACCCCTACAGCAGCATGCCCTCCTCCAACTGGGCCGATGGCATTGAGGGACTGGAGAAAGGGACGTTTGAGTACGCCCTGACTTAACACAGGGACACACACATCCACGGATGTCCTCACAAACATAAATGTCTATAGAAACACATACACAAATACACTCACACACACAAGCCACAGCCCTGCACAACCACTGCACCTGACACACCATTAAGACATCTCTCCGTGACACACCGAACTAAGACACTGAAGCTGTGTATGTTGTTCAATGTGTGTGTGCATTGTTAGTTCAGAGTCAGAGTCTCTCTACTGTCTGTGACTACATGTTTGTTGTGTGTGTGCGTGTGTGCGTGTGTGTGTGTGTGTGTGTGTGTGACCGAGTGTGAGGCAGATGCTGTGTCATATTCTCTGCCCTTCTGCCAGGGGGTGTGTATTTCAGCTCATCGATTTACACAGAACTTGGCTGAAGCTCCCTTTAACCCATGCCTACAAG
>OMNN01029325.1:0-11524 GCA_900302755.1 Chromis chromis
AAAAAAAGGAAACAAAATATCAAAAGAAGAATATCTGAGGGGTCTGGGTTCAGAATAAGATTAAGAGTTCTAAGATTAGGCATTGATGCAGAACCATGTGGAGATTTAAAAGTAATCAAAAAAATCTTGAATTGATTTCTTTAACAAATAAGGAACCAGTGTAACTCAGCCAGGACTGGAGTTAAGTTTTCCCTGAAAATAAAGGTGTGGATAAGTTGTTATGGAGCATTGGTTTGACTTTAGTAATCTTTCTGACTTATAGATTGCAGGTAATAACATTGCAGTAATATAAAGTGCTGTGCAAAGGTTTAAAAGTAAAAGAAGAATACCATAAGCAGCAATTATTTAGTGCAGTAGGCAGAAAAACAACCTATATCATACTATTATATGGTGTGACCACACTTTGCCCTTAAAACTGCAACAATTCTCATAGGCATACTTGTGCACAGTTTTTCAAAGTACTTGGCAGGTAAGTTGTTCCAAGCATCTTTGGCAACTTTCCACACATCTAACGTGGACTTAGGCTGTCTCCACTTGCTTCTGTCTCTTCAGGTAAATCCAGACCGACTCAGTGATATCGAGATCAGGCCTGTGTGGGAGCTATACCATCTGTTGCAAGATTCACTGCAGATAGTTCTTTGTGACTCTGGCTGTATGTTTGGGGTCACTGACCTGCTGCAGAATGACTTCAGGACCAGACGCCTCCCTCATGGTATTGTGTGATGGATAAGAACCTAAACATCTACAGAGCCTTAAACTTTTGCACAGTTCTATATGTGGTGAATATAACCCTCTATGCTATTTTGCTACTTTTACTTACATAAAGGATCTGAATACTTCATCCACCACTGGTAATGTTTTTATCAAAACTAAATCTTTAGCCCTAATCCTGGAGAGAATAAGAATGAACCATTTTAAAGAAAACATATATAAAAGATATAATTTTAATAATTCAATTAGTCCATTATTTTATGGGAAAAGAAAGTGAGAGTTACTGGATTTATACAGTTGCCATTAGATTTTATATTTGACTTTCTGGTTGACTCCATGCAGTACTATACTTGTGTGTTTAGGGCACATAAAATCCATACGTCTCCCCTGACAGCTTCACTTTGTTATTTCTATGTTGCATAAGAAGACACTTTGAGTGTGCTGTGCTTAAATTGTGACCAGTTCATCTTATTTTTACAACATGTGCTTGATATCAATATTTAATTCAGGGTAGGAACAGTTTATATTGTAATGCTCAGATCATCCATTATCATTTTGATATTGTATAAAGTAAGAGTATATATGTGAATGTATTAGAAAGTTACCTTTTCATGTTACATGTGTGTGAATACTGTTTGTGATGGGACAACAGAACAACTACAGTTTATTCATTGTTCTCTTTTATCATGATAATGTGCAGTGAATGTCAAAGTTTTATGTCACAATAAAAACAGACAGCTTTCTTTCTCACCTGGGCCTGTGTTGTACTGTGTTTCCTTTCAAATCAAAGTTGACTTAGCTCTCTGAACCACAAGCAGTTTCTGGATGTTTTTCTTTGCTCCTGTCACATTTTTTTTTTACTCTATGGACTCATTTTTCATAAAGTCCTGTACCTCCATGGAAAAAAGCACAACCATGGCTAGAAGTAGAGAGAACTCAAAAATGTCTTTTCTGCAGTATGACAAAGTTAGAATGTCAAAAATCACAAAAAAAAAAATGAAGAAATGAAAGTTGAATTTTTCTTGATTATTTATTTTACAATTAAAAATAATGTACCCAATATCTACAACATTTTTCCAAGTTCCCACAGTTGTAAACAATACTAGAGCAAAATTTTGGCTCTACATACTATGAATGTTCTACAACTTACATGTTTACAACTTCTACAAACTAGGCAATTTCACACTACCCTGCACATCAACTCTTGAAAGATATTTCACCATGCTTAATGTATCTTCCAACAGCTTGCTGACAACTTGCTCCTCTGTGTGCCATTTTTGAGGCATGCTGCATTCATTTTATTTATCAGGTATGTTCTATTTTCCTCTCAGTCTATCTGTTTTGTTTCCATACTTGTCTCCTGTCTGCTCCAAGTAAACACATCCTGCAGTTCAGCCCAAGAGTTCCAGAATTTTTGTCACCTGATTGTTGGTCACAACTGAGTGATGTCATAACTTCTCAGCTGCACTAAGGAGGGCAGAATTCCTTTCTTTTTCTTTCTGGAATCTGTTTGGAAATGGTTCACTTTCATTATTTGTATATATAGAATGGCATGTTTTATGTAAACCCCATGATTTTAAGCTTTAGATTTGTTTATTTTTCCTGATGGAATGATTCATCACATATGATTCATTTAAGGACCATGGAAAAGTTGAAAATTCTGTCTGGCTCTGAAACATGGTGTAATTGTGGCAATATGTCCCTCAAACCTGCTGAAGGGATTCAGGATTCAGGCTGTCACTGAAATTTATGTAAAACCCTAAAACAACAAAAATATACAACATTCTTTGTTTTATTGTAATAATTAAGGAGATAGTCAGGACAGCAGCAGCACTTATAAAAGAAAGACATGTTCTGCAAATGGTTATCTTACAATTTTATAATAATTCACCCTCAGTGTCATATTTTAGGTGTTGCACACACCCTGTTTATGATTTTACAATGTCAGCCTCCTCCAGGGAGATGCAGCTGTGGTCAAAGTCTTCAGGACTCTTCTGACTAAACTGTCAGAGTGACATGGTTTAGAGCACGTTACAGTATATTTAAAGGGAATGGAAGCTAGTTTGATTGAAACTAGACCTGCCAGACTGATACTGATACTGTGCTATAAGTGACATACCAAAAACTACCTGCCACATCCTGTTCACCTGAATCAGGTGCCTGCGGCTTTACTTCATTCCATTTGCTGTTGATTCACCAAAAAAATACCCTCCTTTTTAACACTAAAGCTGGATGTCCTACTTCTGGATGGCCTCTAGAAGTTTGAAGCTGTTTCTCTGGGGGGCTGAGTTATCCTGATTCCTTAAGTAGAATACTGGAGATGCTGCAAAGAGACACCCAAATAAGAGATAGAGATGACTTAGTGTGGCATTGATATCCACTGAAACTGACAGGACAAAGGACATGCTTCTTGTAGATTCTGCACCAAATGAGACCAAAGGTGTAGAACTGAGTCACACGAGTGGGTCAGTATTAAGTTTGACTACATCAGACAAAACAAAACTGACTCCCAAATTCAAAATGGGTTTGACCTAGATCAGAGCATCAAAACAAACATTTAGTGGCACTCTATTTCATCGGTATGAATTTATTTTTTTAACAATGAATATTAATTTCTATACAAAGTGTTTCTTTGCCGCTAATGTATTACTATACACTACCATCAGAAGTTTTAACAAGTAGCACACGTTTACAGTAGGCTACTTAAATTTACTTTTTTTAAATTTAAAATGTATCAAATATTACAACTGTTATTGCTTTGTTTATGCTCTTATCCCTCAAGGTGAGGCATTGGAACTTGACATTGGAAAGCTGAGTGCTCTTGCTGAAAGATGCTCTGAAATGCCATCATGTTGCTCAATACATGCTGACACAAAGCTTGTCATACTCTGTGAATGAACATACGAACAAAACCAAGATGTTTCTGCTGTGAGCATTTGCTGTGGACAATGCACTGTACTGAGAGTAATCAAACGAAAGAAAAAAAATGCTGTGATGGTGTATTCCACATACATATGTTATCATCACTTCTGGGATTCTAAAATGGTTATGTAGCTTTGATAATCCCCAAATAAATATCCATAATAGAATATTTTTTGTTATGAGTTGTTGTGAATTAACTGTCAGCTTAACTGACAGTTGTCTTCTGAGCCTATCAGCTGAGCACAATGGAAACACAAATGGATACGTGAACAGGTACTTACTCTAAGAGGCAAGGAGAGGATGGAGCTTTAGTTTATGTTGCAGAAAACAGTTATCATAAAAGAAGCGTTTGTCTAGCCAAATACTTAATTTTTGCCAAAGCAAAATAAAACAGTTTTATTGTTACATTAAATACAGTACATTGAGAAAAGACTAATGCTGTTTTCTTGCTGTTTATCCATCATTCAGTGACAAAAGCAGAATTCAGTTGCTGAACATTTTGTTGTCTTTTGTATTCGCTAAGTGGTTTGGCGATTGTAATCTCGCTACATTTGCATTGACAATCTAGTTAAGGAAAGAAACATCTCTCTCTGGAGCAGGAAATGTTTTCCTCCTCTCTCAAAGGAACTGTGGTGTGCAGTAGCCTTTGTGAGCTGAAATTATATTCTTGTTGATGAAAAGAGCATCATGTGAGTCACTGATTCCTTGTTTGAACATCAGATATAAGAAAAAACATCTGATGTATGTATTCAAACACGTAATACTACCTTTATAATCATAAACCATCATCAATTATTAACAGCACAAAGATCACACATACTGATCATATGACAGAAGAAGAACATTCGATGGTGAAGTAGGAATATGCTTTTATTTTCATGTTTAATTCTAAAACCTTCCATCTCATAAATAACAAAATATGGACACATTTGGAAAAATATATACTGAGCAATAGTGTTACACATAAAATAAACGTTTTCTCAGTTTGCACAAAATACTGACTGATATTTCAGAGTAGGGCAGATTTTTGGGACACATTGTAATCAAAACATACATCATCTTGCTTCCCAAACATAACATTTGATGTTTGCTTTCAGGAACCAGGAGGAAGTATGCTGACACCAGTGTCTTTACACTCACTGTCTCAAAAAAACTTCAACTACCTACAATGATCACACGGTCCCATCTTGTCCCAGGCAAACAAATCCAGGCTCTCCATTTCCCAGAACTGATTTCTGCAGATGTGCTCCAAAAAGATGAAATGCATCTGATGCAGCATAGAAAAGCACAGAGAGTTTGTCTGAGGTGTGTGCATAAAGAGGGAGACACCATCTCTCACTCTCTTTTTGTGCCTTGTCCTCTCTCTCATGTTTTTATGCACACACATATGCAAATTTGCAGCATACAGCTCATGTACAAACCCAATTATACCTACAAATGTGCAAACACACACACATGCGCGCGCACACACACACTCTACTGCCTAGAGAGCTGCAAGTGCATATTACAAGCAAACATTTACAGCATGATAAAAATTCCAACTGCGTGAACTGTTATTGGGCAACACTTTTATCGGATGGTTGTGTTTCCCCCTGGGTCTGCTCTGGAAGTGTCTCATCAGTTTCAGGAGGGTCCTGCGGTCCCGGGCTGCAGCTGCAAACAAAAAAGGTTTTCTGAAGTTCTTCTACCAGTGTTTTCTCTCCGTCTTCCAGCTCGGCGCCCTCCTGCATCTCCCACCTGGAAAGTATCCAGACACACAACATCAGTTGTTTTAATACCAACGAAAACATCTGTCGCTCAGGGTTAAATGAAAACACATGCAGCAGAGCGCACCGAAGTCATCTTCACCTATACATTATGTTGATGTATGAGGTTTGGGCCAACACACAAGCTGCTGTTTATGTATATGTAACACTCTTCTGTACCTCAATGCACTGACTTCACAAAAGAAAAAAAAAATCTGACATCTTATTACGTAATGAGATATTATCTTTTAATTACAAGATTTTTTTTGTAATTATGACAACAGGATCTTGTAACTATGAGAAAAACATCATGGTAACAAGAAAATATCTTGTAATTATGCAAAAATTACTTGTAATTGTATGATTAGGATCTCTTAATTTTATGATCTGGGTCTTACTATAAGAAAAGTTAAGGTGGCCTCAATAGTACTATTGCATTTAATCTGTTTTTATTTCTTTCTCTGTATGAGACATTGTTAAATATTAATGTTGCATAATTTGGATACAATTATTATTAGTATGTCAACACTTTGTAAGCATCTCAAGTCATTGGGACTGTTCATGTGGAAAGTCTAGTCTGACCTGCTGGAAGTTGCTCTCAAACTGACACAGGGTGCTTCATAGATATGTTGTCAAGCCAGCCAATCATTCATTCATTCATTCATTCATTCATTCATTCATTCATTCATTCATTCATTCATTCATTCATTCATTCATTCATTTTGTCTGATGAAACCAGCCTACCCTATGTTTCAAGAGTTCATTTGACTTAACATTTACTGTAATAGCAACAGAACAACCCTGAAAAGCAGCCAAAATTGACTATTAAATACAATCTCACAAGTATCTGGCAGATATTACAGCAATACTTTCACATTAAACATTAACCTGACAGCAGTTTTGTATATACATTGTCATATAGTCAGCCTTAAAACTGGTAATTAAGAGGTATTTCCTTGAATTATAAGATTTTTTCTTGTAATTACGAGTTATAATTATGAGACAAAGTATCATTTATTTTTCTTTTGTAAATGCAATTCACTTCTGTACTTCTGTTTACTATATCTTGCACTGCAAGAAGAAAGGACATCACTGCCTACAGTTCGGCTTGATTCAACGCGGAGTGCATTCTGTCACACACACTGCAGACCACCAAGGCTCTACAAGCCACATTTTTGCTCTTTAAGTTCTCACATGGGAGTCTTCTTCTCTTTCTTTTTTCATGCTGTGCAGGTCAGTATCACAGAGGTTTCTGCTGCTGTGATACACTATCAGACACACAGTTTTGCACTCATGTAAACAGGCACTACCACACTTCCAGGTGTCTGTACAGAGAGAGTGAAGACTCAAGGAATCCTCTAGGAAACATTAAAAGTTAAAAAAAAAAAAAAGCAACATTAAAAAGAATAGATGATTTTGGCTACCTGTGAGACTGGATCTTCTCCTTTCTGTCATTCTGATTCTTACTGTAGTTAAGTCATGGCAAAACAACTGCAGAACCCGACCCCCCTGTTTAGGTGGCTAACTTTGATGGAGGTAATTGCTCTGCATATCATGTAGTTACTCCATCTTGTCTAATCATTTGTACAGTATGTCTCCCTATTACATTTTCAAATGTTTCACATAGCGACAGAGCTCCAGAGTGTATGGAGGGCTTCAATATGAAGACATCAAGGGTAGTCACGTTGTAATTCATTCTCAGTATTTCAATTGAATCCCTTGACGAGTGAGTGTGGTCAATCAAATCCATATGGAGAGCTGGCTGAAGGCTGTCTTTGAGCTGCCGCATCACACTCCCTCCAAAGAAGAATTATATCTGTCTGACTGCAAATGATTGCATTTTCATTGCAATCTCTGCGTCTCCTTTTATCCTGCCCTCCCTCCCCTCCGATTTCTCACTGTATCTTCAAACATGTACCGTACATATAGTTGTGCTTTGTGCATGTGTGTGAGGCGTACATGTGAGTAAGGAGGACGAGGGGGTAAAACACCAAGAACATCATGCATGTGTTTCATGCATACTAAGAAGTGGGCCTCTCAGTGCACTCTGATGAAGTTTCAGTCTCTGTCATAGTGTGTATGTGGACAAATCAGACATCCTCTTTCTCCATTTCCCAACCATTGTCTGTGTAGTAATTACCTTCTGTAAGGGGAGGATCTGTTTATGTAAATATGCCTTGACAGAGAGGTTTCCTCTCATGTGATGGCATTCTCTCTCCAGATACAACTTTGGTCACTCTCTTTTTTTTACCGGGTAATATCTGTGCGAGTCTCTCTTTTTATACATCCATCACAGTGTAGTGTGACTGGACTGTCTCTCAAAAATGACAAAAAAACAAGGGAAAAGTTGTGGCAGAGGACTGCGACGTTATCCCTATATTATTTTTCCAGCGACATAAAATTAAAATCATTTCTACCAAGTAACCATTATAAGAAACAAATACACAAACAAAACAATACAAATGTCACACAGCGTGCAAAACAACAGCAGAAAGGGGGTGAGGGAGAACAGAAAGCTGGAGGAATGGCAGCCAATAAAGGAGGGAGCGAGAGAGGAAGGAAGACAGGAAGGTACGCTAAAGGTTTTTCAATGTTTAATTTTCAAATAGGATTAAGCAGAATGACATTTAGCTGAAGGTTACAGGCTCAGCATTGTCTTAGCTGATATTGATATGCAGGAGGCGCCCTGCTTGTCACTGGGACAAACACTGTTGATGAATGAGAAGCCTTTCCCCAGGAAGGTGTTAAGTGCAAATTTGAAATGAGAGAGAGGCAGAGGTAGAGAGAGAAAGAGAAAAAAAAGGGAGCACACACAGAGAGAGATTGAATTACAACGATAGTTGCCATGTAAACTGTCACTAGATAATGTTGCCAAAAGTGTAAATTGTTCCGTAAAGTATAGGTTGCATATTTGTCGAGGCTGGTTGATCTTGTGCTGAAAATGAGCTAAAAAATACACAAGGTGCTTTGCTGTGTGTATCTAATTTCAACAACTACAACACAACAATGCTTCTTAGAAATGCATAAGTAGGCTAAAGTTGACAGTAACTTCACTGTATCCTCATTTCGGCAAGTTTTCCCCCGGAATTTACATCTTAATAAGGGGAGTCTTACCCTTTAATTCTTATGGGCTCTGCTCATTTCTCATGCATTAATACTGGAGCTGCTGACTTGGCTCTTCCTCTGAATACAGAATAGGACACACATATTAAGACTCATATATTTACAGGATTGATGCCACGGGAGATTGTCTCAGAGTGAGATGAAAAGGCTGGCTCAGATATATTTCAATGTGAACATCAATGTAAGCTGTCCTAATCATGGGATGATGCCGGCACAAGACAGAAAGCATCCATCCTGATTTTCAGCTGATAATGAGTAGTGATGTTCAACAAATTAAGAGCATAAGCCTTGCTCAGAGATCATCAGGCAATCAACTTACTTACTAAATCTTATTCAAAACACAACACGGATGAAACTTTGATGTGTGACTTCAGCACGGCTCTGTCTCCCGGAGACAAATAACACCAAAAAGGAGATGTAAACTGTGAAAGAGAAAAAAAAAAACATCGCTGTGGAGTAAGGCACAGGAGGGGGGGGGGAAAACGAGCAAGAAAGAAAACACGATCAGCAACAAAACAAAACAGACAGAGGTACACGCGTAGACTATGTGAAAGAAAGTGAGTGAGCAAAAAGACAGAGTGCCTGAAAGATCACGAGAGACAGTGGCCAGTGGTTGCTTCTGCAGCTGTCAGAGGGCTGAGTGGTTTCTCTCAGTGTCGGGTGTTTGTGCTGCACAGGGTGCCCTGCCTGCTCTGCCACTGGGACCTCTGTTTGTTTAAAAGGCTCGCCTGTCAAACAGAGAGCGCCACCGACAGCCAGACACTCAGCTAAATGACTCCGACAGCAGCCCTAATCAGAGGCTTTGCACATTGCCGCGGGGCCTGGAGGATCCATCATAACCCAAGCCTAAATATTTAAAGTGCTAAACTTTCCAAAGGTCAGGCCTTTCCATGCATGCCAGGGCGACATGTGTCAGAGAAGGAGAAAGAAGAGGCACTGAACAAGAGAGCGACATGGAGAGACACAGAGAGAGACTATGGTTAAATGTCCTCTATCATTTTTTACCCTTGTGAGATCCACTTTCATTTTTTGGACTTTTGGAGTCAGGTTACTTGTATTGAACATCATTTTGTCTGGTCGACACATCTTCAAATGTTTAATTTAGTGTTAGAACCTGTGATTGGTGTTGAAAGCTGAATTTAACAAGATTTTAAAGTCAAAATAAACCTGTCTTAGCTATTCGCATCAGGGGCTGTTGAGCTGAAATTGACAAGGTTGTCTCAGACTAAACAAGACACTCAGATTCACCCTGCGTCTCTGGGAAAAAAAATCTTTAATGAAGATGTTTCAAAAGTTTGGAGAGGAATAAAAATCTAGCTTCCAGACTGAAGCGAGTGAGCAGTGCCCAGTGTAAGCTGGACTCACTAAAGATGGATGAACCTTTTCAACTATCTGACCAGAGCAGGCTTTTTAAAATTCAAGACACTACTATCTTGCTGATGTCAGAGTTTAAGGTTAGGGGCTTAGAGGTGAGGGGTAAGGGTGATGTCAGTGCATGAATGTACAGTAGTTAGTGGAAGGATGTGCACAGTATGCGTGTGTGTCTCCTTCAGATCAAGTGTAGCCATGTAAAGTCCATATTGTCTCATTTTATTCTCATGTACCAGTTTTGTAGGTCCACAAACAACAGTGGAGTGAACGCTGGTGTTAAGGAATAGAGCGCATGGGAGAAAATCATAAGTAGAAACAACTCATAGTAATTCTAAGAGGTCTGAAAAAGTATTTGAGAGTTTTGTCTATAACTCAATAGTAATTTGACCTGAAGCAGATTATTTATTCATCAAGCAAAGTCAGAATTTGTGATACAAATCTGTCTAAATTTAATTTCAAACTACAGTGTTCTTTGACATAAAGGTAAACTAGTGTTCACTCATGTTGAGGTAAAGGAGACACACAGTAGTTTTAAAATAAACTGAGAGAAAAATGAGAAGTTACATCAAAAGAAAACAACAATGGATGGTGTACATTAGAAACTAGTTCAGCTGGGGTAACTGACAAGTTCACAATACAGGGCATTGAGGTCATTTCTTTGACTCGATTTCCATTGAGAAGCAAACATCCAATTCAATTTAGATATGTGCCTGTGTTAGGCCATAAGCCAGAGGGAGATTGCAACTGACAGCCATTGGACAGCTGGCTGGATTTGAATATTGACGAGACAGAGACTTGACAGAAGGGATTATGCTCTACCTTCTGACTTACTAGCCGCCACACTGATCCATTCTATTGTCAGATCAACTCAGTGTCAGATCTACAGTATGTCCGCGTGGTGCGGTGATGCCACTCAGTATTAGACCCTACCTGAGATCCATCTCAATACAAACTGATGTCCACTCAAAAGCTACAAGGCACTCACTAAAGCCGGAAGGACAATAATATGCAATATCAAAGCAAATCTATTTCAAAGTAAACAAGAAATGGGAGCATTAACTCTTCAGCTGCAGTCTTCAGTAAAACCATTTACAGTTTGCATTATAATAACCTCTGCAACTCTTAAACCTTAAACCTTATCCTATTTAAAACTAGCCCTTTACTAAGTTTGTTAGCATGAGAAACTACAATTCTGCATGTGTCACATTCTAATAATTCCTCACTGTGGCACACTACAGCAAGACTTTCTCCAAATTTTTTTTATCATATGTGCTGCTGTTTATATGTTTGTGTGTGTGTGGGAGCATGTGGGTCAAAAACACAGTCTCGCTCATGTCAAACCAGTCTCGTCTCCCACCCAGCACACACCCTCCCATCTCGAGGGCTGCCGAGGGCAGGCGAGTCATAGAATGTCTGATCAAAGGGCCTCGGACAGATCTGTGAAGGCCCTTTGAAAGGACATCCACAGTTACACAAGTTGACACGCTTTTTCTTGCTTGAGCACAGACACACACCCAGGCTCAGGGGCAAGCACACACACACACACACACACACACACACACACACAGACACATAAACCTAAAATCCTAAAACTACCTCCAAAATTCTGTGAGTGTTTCAACTGATTTGATCAACACCCACATATTATAGAG
>OMNN01029330.1:0-10578 GCA_900302755.1 Chromis chromis
GGAAAATGCATCCCACCACATGGCAAAAACATCAAACAATCAGGAACATCTTGAGGAACATGACAATGGCCCAACATGTTGATTTGACCTCCAAACTTCCTAGACCCCATTCTGATCAAGCATCAACAGGATGCAGTGGAACAAGTTTGATTGACAGAGGCCCCACTGCACAAGCCAGAGTAGCCAAAGGATCCACTGCCAACGTCCTGGTGCCAGACCCCATAGGACACCCTGAGAGCCCAATGGTTCAGAGCATTTTTGACCACATCGGTGCATTTGTATTTATTTCACTTTCTAAAATGTATTTCCGGCTTATCTGATTTTAAAGGCTACAAGCTGTAATGTGTAACAGAAAAGTTGCTCAATGAACTGTAATGAACTGTCAATGAGCTGCTGGAGTTTAAATTACATTACGCTATTTTCTTTCTGCGTGCAATTCGGAAATAGAAGACATTCTATTGGAAATTACTCAACTTTTTCTCTTTTCTTTTCTTTTCTTTTACTTCTCTTTAGTTTTTTCTTTTCTCTGGATCAGTGTTTTCAGGACCTCTCTGGAGACTATGTTGTAGAAAAACACCAGCTATCTCCTCTGACTGTATTTATGTCCTCTGTGCTGCGCAGCTCTGGACGACCCTCTTTAGCTTATCATCCCTTTGTAGAGCGCACAGAGCATGCATACTTATCGCCAATGGTGCAAAACACAAACAAACCGTAGCCCCTGTGTGCATAAGGGCCCCTTTTTATTTTCATCTGTCAGAGGGAGCAGACATTAGACAGAACCACATGCAGGAGTAACGCTGCCCAGACCTGAGGTGTCGTCACTGGGTTTCGGTACACGGCTGTGGGGGTTGGTCCCACTTCAGACGGAGCAGAGATAGAACATGCAGATGCAAAAAGACACCTGTGCAGAGACGACACGAGGTGCACAAAAGGCCTTCATTATTCTCCATCTGCACAGATGGAACAAAGAGCACAAATACAACATCAGACTCGCTGCAGCTTAAGTAGTGTGCACACACAATCAGGGCAGACCGTGCCTGTTATGATTGTGCTTATCTGCAGGGCGCCAAAATCCTCTGAAGGTCATTTTGTTTATTTCCGAGGGAGTTTCTGAAACATGCCGTACGTAAGTGTTTGTCATCAGGATGGAGATGCTGCAGATAGCTTTGGCTGTGCATGATTAGTTTTTGAAATTCCGACATGCAGTAATTAGTCTCATCCTTGCACGCCAAGTGAGTCTCTGGATACTGCACATGACACACTGATTTCCCATTGATGTCTTTGTATATTTGAGGATATGTTCTGTTTATTTTCAGTGTGCCTAGAGCGTCTCGCCGTGTTAGCCCCCCTAATTCTTGCTGTTGTATCTCTGACAGAAGACCAGAGCTCTTTACCATCTCTGTGTATTTTTCTTGCTGCAGTCTATTTTGATAGTTCAAATGTTTAACACATTGTACTGCCACAATAAGGACATCCTCCACTTCCTCTGTTTTGCCTTTAATGGATTAAAGGAAATCTCCTGTTTTTTCTGCCAGGGTAAAGGTCAGGCGCTGTATAGATCTTTCGAGGTGTTCTGAGGTCACTGCAGATCAGCCACCATGTTTGTTTTGTCTCTCTTCTGTTTTGTGGGATGTAAGTTTAGCCGGTGTAAAGCCTGCGGTGCTGTGCGAGCGATCAGGAGAATGAAGTCCAGATTGCAGCACAATCTGTCACATACATGTTTCATTTATGTCTTCCTCACAAAAGGCTCCTTATGCTGTGCAAACTGTAGGAACGACGGGTGGGGGACCGTGATTAAAATCTCTCATTTGTGATTTGCGATTGTGTTTGTGTAACCTCACTGAGCCGAGGCGCAGCATACCTGCATTATTGCCGGCGTTAAAGTCTTACCTCCTGCAGGCCAGCCATCAATCAGCGTAGCGCCGGTTAGCGTTGTGCTGGATTAGCGCAGGTTTGACCCCCACCAGGTGTGTCCGACCTGTGTCGCTGTCTCACATCTCGGCCGGGGTGTCGTGTTCCACGGTGTCTACCTGAGTACAGACCCACTGCTCCACAGCTATCACCCTGAACCCAAAAGGCTCAATCAGCTTTGATCCCACCCTGCGGCCCCTGGAAGTAAGTGGGGTCTAATCCCCAGAAAGCCTTAGAAAGACACAGAGGAATGCCTGGCACACAGCACACCATTCACCCAGGGATTAGACCGAGAGGAGCTCGGTTTCACACAGTCATTTACTCCACTCACTCTGTGGGTGTATATCTACTGTATACGTGCGGGTTAGTCGTGTGTGCGTGCACATGTACATGTATGCAAATTCTGCACGCATGCATGCAGACGGGGCTTGGATAAAAATAATCTCAACCTCAATCAGACTTTGCTGACGTTGCCAGAAAGTCAAGTCAGATTAGGTTGAATGCTCATTAGCAGCATTTGTCACTATAATAAGCTCTTTGATACATTAGGCCTGGATGAGATTTCAAAGCAGCAAGAGCTGCAATGAGGCCAAACTGTCTATGTCGAGGTTGAGAGGCTATTTTTCACTGATTTGTATCTCATATTGTGGCAAATGTTTGCAAAATCACACATAAAATATTTAATTTGATGTTTAGTGGAATTAGTTCACCTTCATTTACTATTTGTTTAGTTTTTAATTCAGAATCACTCATTTGGGCAACAGAATTATGTAAAATCATGACTCAATATGCTCATACCATCATGATATGAATCCACTCAAACACAATAAATGCAAATACATACATTATCAGCCAACTGTGACTCCAACAATGGCATTACAGAAGTTTAGCCAAGCTGGAGTTATGTTTGAGGCTGATCGCTGTTTCTGCAGTGATTAAATAAATGTGTTCATTTGTCATTTTGGACTCTGAAGCAGTTTTATAAACATCTATAATCCAGAAATCAACAGCAGCAGATCAACCATCTGGTTTGATCGCACCACCACTCCTCTGAACAGATTTTTTTTTATGCTCTATCGATCCTTGCAGAGGAAAGCTGAAAGCTATAAACTCGACCCCTCTGTCTTTAATTATAGTTTCATTTTGTGCAGCAGCAGGATGATGTGTGTCTTCAAGGAATACCGAGTGCAGAGACCCCGTCTGTCAGCACACTGAGAGGCGGGACTGCGGCGGTATCAGGTGAATGGCTGTGTTATTCAAACTCCTGATGCAGTGTTGCAGTCGGTGCGTGTGTGTTTTAACAGGTGCACGGTTGCACAGAAGTGAACAGTGTTGTAAAGAGTGATGCTCAGATTTGGCATTAAGTCGATGGTGAAGACAGTGAGGGGGCAGACTCATCAATCTTATACTGAACTGGAGTGTGGAGGGACTGATGTTGATCCTGGCGCTCTGCCTGCACTGAGAGCTTCTACACGTGCGACTGTATGTAGCAGAGCATCAGTAGGTGGATTTCATGTGATCTAATGGAAAGGATGTGCGTCTGATGTCAGTTTAGTTTATGTTTTTTCCTCATTCTTAGCAGGGGGTACCTCTAGTAAACCCTCAATATTTAAAATGATGATGATTAATCATAATTTAGCATTGACATGAAAAGGTGCCACATGCACATTTAAAGAGGTTACTTCACCAAACGAAAGACACAAAAGAGGACAGAATAGAGCCATAGCAATGTGTGTGTTGACACAGCAGAGAAAAGTTGATTTAAAGGAGTTTAATATTTGAAAACAATACAAATTAAAGACATTTCCACCATAAACTGATGCAGAAAAGGCTGACATAGGTGCATAAAAGTTCCCCAGAAAGTAGGAAATTAAGTGTTTAATACTTAACATTTGCCTGACCCGGCGTTTAATGTGTCCCTCCCAAAGTTCAGACAAAACCCACGCCCACACCCATGCTGCGGTTTTCTGAGATTTTACTGTCATTCTTCACTCAAAGGGAAGTTTTCATTTGAGGAGACAATACGAGCCAATCTAAATCAGGGGCTTTGAGACCGGGACCCTGCTGTTGACTCAGGTCTGTGTGTGCAGTAGTAGACTGTATGTGACTCAGCCAAGTCGGCACACTGTAAATCATTTTCAGTTCTTCCAGCTTTCAAATGTAAGTTCCCCTGCTGCCTTTAAAAAGTAAGTTTGCTGCACTTTGTTTAAAGTAATCTTATGAGTTGTAAAATTGTAAAAGTAGCCGAGTTAAATTAACTGAACTTGAGAAAATGAGTTCAATAAGCTGAAGATATTAAGTTGAATCAATTAGTCACATAGACAGTGGTTGCAGACTTGCATTTCTTTTACATTTTCTGAGTTTAAAGAGTCTATTCTTCATTTAACACTGAAAACTTCAAGCCTCAGCTGTTTCAGACTTTTCTTTTCTTTTTTTTAATCAAAGTCGGTACAAAGACAATCTGTGAGGCTGCTCCCAGTTAAAGTGAGATAAATGATAAGTCTACACGTGTAGGGACTGAATTCAATTTGTCATGGTTAGAATTATTGCAGTTATTATGAAAGGAAACAACCATAACTTACTGTTACGTCTTTTTAGGACAAGTTGCAAGTTTCCACTGTTTCTTTTTTCTTAAACAAACAACAAAAGTCTGTGGAGAGTTTTCACTGTCTAACATTGCATTCTGGTAATTCTGCTTAGAAGCTAGCTTTTTTCTTATAAACTTAATTTAATGAGTTGAACTCTCAACGGTTCATTTGTTCAACTCTTTTAAGTTGAAATGGCTAAAGTTATAAAAACTTGTGTTTCTAAGTTCTAAAGTGGTTTGTGAATAACATATTGGCATTTAAGTTTAATTAGTAGAAACTATCTACTATGAACAAGCAAAGATGAGTTGATTTAACTGATGACCTGCACAATGTTTTACAGTACAGGACACAGCCGACTTTGCTTTCATCAGCCAGACTTCTACGTCTTCTGTCCGTTCATGCATGAGTGTATCTGCTGTCGGTGAACCTTTCATGGTTCTGAATACTCAAAGTGCAGATAGATTACAGAGACAGCGCAGTGATACCTGTAAACCATATATACTTGAAGCAAACCTGTTCTTACTGCATGTCTGACCACAGAAAGGCGAAGGCATTCATGGCTGTTGGCCACATTTGAAGGACGGGTAAAATGCTAAGACACAATAATCATTCAAATGTTTATGACAGCACCCACTTTGTTTCATTTATGTTCTCAGCAAAGCCCACTCCATGTGTCCTTGAGGATCTTTCTACAAAACACATGTTTTTTGTGTGGAGATTTTACTGTTTACATCCATGTGGTATAGAAAGAAAATGACCCATATTGTCCTACATAAGCATCTTTTTGCAGGACCCAGTCTTTAAAATTTTGCTCTATAGCATCAAAACACCACTGGGTTCCTTTAAAATGAGACGTGTCGCATTGTTGGTTTCAGTGGCATACACTAGTTAGCGATGCTGTTTTATCATTAAAGGGAGATTTTTAATTTCCATATTCAGATTCTGATATCATTTTTAAAAATCCCATCATTTCACACAGCACAATTTCTTCAGTTAGAAATAACACTGAAGGAGTTCTTCCTGAAACTGCAACACTCTGAGGAGTTTTTACACAACAGTTTATGTTTCTACAGATGGTTTATATCGGCAGTCGAGCATATTTACGATGAGAAGATGACGAGGAGATGTTCTCATAGATTCCTCTGCCTCTGCACCATTTAAAGTAAGTGGTGAAACGGTGGTTTTCAGCTATTTCAGTATGTTACATCTAACATTTTTCACCCTGACAAACCTCTGAGCTGGGTCAAATACCTCCACAGTAATACGATCCAGGCTTATGAAGGCAAAATGGAGATTAGGGTGTTATATGAGAGGTCCCGAAGGAAACTGACAAATCAAATGATTTGTTATGGTGGAGGAAGTTGACAATGCTCTCTGAAAGAAGCTGAATCATGAGGAAAATTGAAACAATAGTGAAGAAAGATTTGGCCCATTTCTTACCACACATGTCTGCTGCTCTCAGTTCATTTATAGCCCTGCAGAGTGAGGCAGGTTTATGGTTTGCTATTGAAGCAGAATATCGTCCTAAAGGGAGTTGGAAGGGCTACAGTCTGGCAGTCGTGTCTTGGCTCTGGACGGACGAGTGCAGTCACTATCACACAGTCATTGTGTTCGGCTCGAACATTTGTATTTGGTTGTCATGGATCCTGCTGCGCGGTTGTCAGAGGGGACTCAATTGTTTTTATTGTTTACACGGGTGGTTAAGGAAAAATATAGGTTACTGAAACCTTTTTCTTAACAAGTCTTGCTCTCATGTGCGCTCACACACAAATCATACCACAGGAGGGATATTACGCTTGGCTGGTGCGGCAACAGGCCTCTGAGCCGTAATAAGTGAGCGTTCAGACCAACCTTGGACAAATAAACTGCGGGCTGGACTGGACGCGTCCTTCAAACACCGAGGGCAAAGGATTTACTCACCCGGCACTGAGTGTGTACAGCAGAAGACATGGGGCAGGATGTTTGGCTGGAGCTTTGTGGATTGGCCCTGCGCTTTGCTTGGCTGCAGCTGTGGGCAGAGAGCTGGAGCGCATGTCAACTTCTGTATGCTAATGAACAGGGTCAGAGTAAAGGGTCTGCTGGCCAGGAATCCAGCAGCATGTTTTTGCAGAGAGCAGCAGTGTGTAAACTCCACTTCTCCACTGCAGTTGGTCAGTTCAACAGCTTTGTTCTGTTTAGTCTTTGTAGCCTATTGTTTGGATATTTTTGATCCTCCAGAAGTGTCTTTGTGTAACATCTCATATCCCATTTTATTACAGCTTGGGGTGGACACTAAGTGTTGGACACTGATGCAGCAAGTTAGTGAGGGCTTACAGTTCGATAGTCAGCGATTATATTACACTTTCAATGTAATGCTGCAATACTTGAATATTTTAGTTAATGTTGACTTGTTTGCTGTCTTAGGAGTTGGATGGATGGTGGGTTCAGTGGAGCAGTTAAGAGAAGCAAACAGCATGTAAGATAAGCAGTGAACTTCTGTGGACGGATTCAACAACAAATATATTTTAGCCACCTGAGGTCCAGCCAATTGATATCGATATCAGTTTGGTTTTTGAATATTTTCACCACTTAAACTTGTTGTCAGACAGCCTTTCTTTTCAAAGCCTCCAAACTCCACTGATAAAAACAGTAATTTTATCTTGCAGAGCAGGGGAGTTTCTGGTTTGTTATTGTGTGACTTTGCTGTTTTAAGACATTAGTTTGGATCCAGACTGACTGATTAAAATGCCAGAAATCACACAATAACACAAATTACAGTAACCGACTAAGGCAGCGTTAGACCAGTGTTACCAGTGTTCTGTGAGGTAAAATGACTGTTTTTGTTAATAGAGTCTGGTGGCTTTGATAAGTGATGTAACTGCTTCAGGTCTGGGCTGTCTGACAACAATGTAAAGTGGTCAAAATATTCAAAATACAGCGTACACTTACAGCTGATATTGATTTCTATTAGTTGGGCTTTATGTGGTTTTGTTGCTGACCTCGTCTACAGCCGTTCCCTGTTAAGCTTACATGTTGGTTTGATTCTCCAGATTGCTCCACTGAGCCAACCTTCCATCCAGCTCCTGCTAAGATGGCAAACAAGTCGACAATAGCTAAAATGTTTAAGTAATGCAATATAAATGCTTCAGATCGCTCTGAGAATAGGCAGCCTGATGACAAGATAAAAGTCATGAAAATAACTAAATATATGTAAATTCTCTGCACTTGTTTTTACCTTAGCTTGGTTCTACAAATTCTTTAACTATGTGTTACGCATTCACACATGAATGCAGGGTTCTTGTCTATCATCTTGGGCAACTTGGGGTTCGATGTCTTGCCCAGGGGAGCTTTGGTATGTGGAGGGGCCAGAGATTGATTAGCAGTTGAGGCACAACCGCCCTGTAAATATACAGTGTACACTTACAAATGATATTGATTGTTTTCTAGCAGGGCCTTTTTTTAGGTGGCTAAAATATGCTTTTCTCTTCAACCTGTCTGCAACAGTTCATTGTTTATCATCTGTGCTGGTCTTCCTGTCTGCCTCTACAAACTGCGGGTGTCTCTACCAACTACTATCTACTGTATTTACTGCACCGTATATAGACCTCATGTAACCCCACCTCAAAGAAACCAAACTATCCCTTTAGCAGCTGAGATGTCAGAACACCACCACATTGCCAGGAAAAAAGAACAAAAGAAAAGACACCAAAGCACACAAAAGGGAGTGGTAAAATGATTTTCCCCAAACTGTCTTTGTATACATCAACCAACTTTACCGGCTGGCTTAGTTCAACTGTGCTCACCTCCAACTGAATTAGTTCAGACAGTCTGCGTGCACACAAGTGTTGGCCTGTTAACCTGTCGACACCCTTTTAGTCAGACTGCTCATGTTCCCATTAGACGTCATTGTAGCGAAACCCTACAAAATAAGATCCAAATTTTAATACAGTGGAATTATCCTTTGAAACACGTCAATGGCGTTTGTCTATTTCAGTCCCAGAGGGTTATAAAGTGCAAACTGTTCTACAGCTTAGTGCGGCATTCGTGATATTTAAAGCTTGTGCAGTCAGCAGCAATAACTTTGAGTTAATATGTCATGTGTGCGGAGGTCTAATCCTGGTCTTGGGTGTTTTTTAAACTATTGTTTGTTGGCCTCTTGTGGCAGCGTGTCGGCTTAGAGGAGTGGGGTTTAATTACTGCTGTGTGTCAGCAGCGTTTTATATGGAGGTCACAGACAAGACGGTCCCCTCCCTGCCACACTAAAGCAGCAGAGTGTGTGGTTTCATCCCAGTCTGTAGCTATGCAGGCCTGTTTTCACCCGTTTCCCCAGCGACCGCAGAGGAGACGGAGGCTGAGACTGGACGGGGGAGAAAGGTTGCGCATCACTGAATGAGATGCCAGCCGAGTTCATTGAGAGGGAGAGTGTCGCCAAGGCAAAGTTTACAAAGCAGCTTTTATTTGGGTCAACGAGGATCACGAGGGAGGAGCCGGGGTTTCGCGTTATTGTGTCTCTCTTAATAAAAGTGAAGGGTGTGAGCCAGATTGTCAGCCTCTGCCGCGCGCTTTTATTAGACATCTGCTGCTTTCAAGTGGAGGAAATGCTTCAAGACTGCTGGGTGGATTTGTAAGCGCTGCCTGTCCCGACCGCACACTATCTGAAATCAGCACGCTGCAGTTTGACAGATGTACCCACCACTAATTTCAGCCACTTTACACAGACCGCAGCATTGTTTGCTTTCATGGCACACAGAAAATTGTTTCCATTTTGACATATGCTGACGGGTTTTGTTATTTATACCAGTTGGGCTGCAGAAAGTTGCAGTTACTCATTTTTAAATTCACTTTTTTTATTTTCTCAAATTTGCCTAAACACCAGATTCTTTCTTTTTTTTAGTGGCTCAGACAAACCACCTCTCCTGCTGTTGTGGACTTTGAGGCATTATCTTGCACTGAGACTGCAAATAGTCACTCAGGTTATTGATAAGAGGACAGAACACACACCACTCTCCTCTATCCAAAACAAGAACTTAACAAACAGCGGAGGCAGGTCTGCTCTGCTCAGTAATTAGAGGCGAAGGCGGCGAGTGACTGTGAAATAAAGCTCAATTTTCCTGTAATTAGTATCCACAAGTGCCTCGCAGGTATTCTCGACAGTCTGGTCTGAGCCTCTGTGGGGCAGATAGCTGTCGGTCTCTCGTGATGAAACCTTCTGGAAAATACAATAAGCAGGAAGCCTGACAAGAGGGAGGGATGGAAGGTGATGCTGCATCCTGTGCGGAGAGCTTTACCTCACAGCTGTCGGCGACTAGTGCGACCAGTCTCCCGTCCCAGAATGCTAATGGGAGCACATGTCTTTAGGCCAGACAAACCCCTCCGTCAGCAGTCAGACCATTGAACCTGGCACTGCTCTGTAATTACACACCACCGCCTGCTGGGGAGGGGGTCGGGAGGGGGCGTCCAGACTGAGATGCAGACGCTGTCACTGGCATCAGCATCACTACAGGCTGGAAAAACAAAGAGAGAGTGAGACAGATAGGGGGAGAGAGTGAGTGAGTGAGAGGGAAGGTGAGGTGACGGCAGCCCAGTGTGGGACAGAAGAGGTGGGGAGGCGAGGCGAGAGACCCTCCTCCTTCCTGTGAAAGATTAGAGGCTGTGTGTGCAAGCACATCTGGATGGGCTGGAAGAGCTGAAAGGACTGATGTGAGAATTGGCAGAACCAAAGTAGAACTGAGGAGCATTAGTGAAGAAAAACTGCTGGTGACAGTGAACTGGCCTCTGCAGCATTTATCAGTGTTTGTGCAGGATGCCTTACAATTATAGAAATATCTGCACACACATGCTTCTAAAGGTAACAGAATGAACAGCTAAAGTGACCCAAAGCACAACAGTGGCTTCTCTAATAGAAGAGTGGTTGCTTATTTATATATACAGTATTTTATAGAAGTAGAAGCACAAGTAGCGCATACACTGATGAGCCACAACATTATGACCACTGACAGGTGAAGTGAATAACATTGATCATATTGGTACTATGTGGTGTTCTGCTGGAAAACCTTGGATTTTAACATCCGTGTTGATGAGACTTAGACACCCAAATAAA
>OMNN01029337.1:0-10709 GCA_900302755.1 Chromis chromis
CATTCTCAGATTTCCTGTATTGAGCTAAGTAATGAACACAATCCTGTCCCCATCAGTGGACTATTTCTAGTTAATATGCTAATTTAATTGGCGAAACCACTTGTATATCATTCACTTTATGTGCGGAATTTAAAACTAATAAGTACACAGTGATTCAGTTATGGCCTATTTTCAAGGACATATGGCCAGCAGCATGGCGGCAATCAACACTGCGGTGTTGCTATGAAATTAAAGACGTGTTTATGATTATGCTCCCATGCCAAATCTCTCATACCCTGCATTGTTTATTGGCTTCCCTTAATAATGTGTGAAGGGGGATCTTAATTAGATTAGGCTTAATAAAGGAGTTACCAATTTGCATTACACAAGGTCATTCATTATCTTTTCAAACTTGGAAGGCCAGGTTATCTGTTCGTAAAACTTGTTATAGCTGCATGAAGTAGACACAACTCCAGAACTGGTTCATGCATCTTTGCTTACATGGATGGCTGTGTGCCACAGAGAGGAAATATTGGCTTTTTACTGTGCCAAAGACAGTTTGAAGTAAACAAGTATGACCTCCAGGTAGCAACCAGACTGTACTACAAAGACCTAGACCAGCAGAGCAGTGAAATTTAGAGAAAATAAAAGGAACTTCTGTTTATTTTTCATATGTTTTGGAATTTTATTTGGATTATTTACAGTTCATTGTTTAATTAATGTATCTTCGGCTTCATCTGCTCTGAATACTGAAGTAAATTAATTAAGTGTGATACCTTTAAATGTGGTATTTATTCCACCAGATGCCATTATTACAATAGATAAAAGCTGAGATGGCAGCTACTGCTACTCTGCTGAAGTAGTTCAAGTCCAGCTGGCTTCCACATTGATTAGATTTAGTTTCTGATGCCTTTAAATATTCCCCTCAAAAACATTGATTTAAGAAATAGAATTACTACACAACTACCCTTATTAAATTACTATTATTATTACTATTAGTAGGGCTTAGCAATTAATCGTCACTGAAATTAGGGCTAAGTGCATGAGCTTCAATGTTGTGATTAAGGTAATATGTTTCATGACATATTATAAATGAGGCATTGTGATGCTACAGATTATGTTCACCACATGTAAGGGAACATCCACTCCTTCATTTATTCATTAGCTTCACTGGCTTTATCCTGGAGTCAATCTAAGTTGATACTGGGCGAGACGTTGGAACAACATTAGCAGGCCAGCAGGCGGACAACCACGCACACTCACACCTACAGCCAATTTAGACTTACTAATTAATCTACGATGCATGTCTTTGAGTGGGTCTGTCTTTATCCCACAGCATAGAGAATGTGTAAGGTGTCGCTGACTGCTTGCTCATAGGGAATCTGAAAGCAACTATGTATTGTTGGGTTTTCTGTTCTTCTGTGTTAATTCATACCTTACTATGTTAAGCGCTATGAGATGACATATGTTGTAAATATGCACTATATAAATAAAATTGAATTGAATTGAAAAATCCCATCAGCAATTGCAGTTATTGCTGTTTTATTGTTTCTCTGTGCTACTATCCTGGCATCATCCTGCCTGCCTCGTATTAGCTTCAGAAAAGATTTGTAAAACATGTTTGTTTGAGTTGGTCCCACATCAGTTGCTCAGAGAGCGCTTAAACAAAGGACCAATAAATGGCCAGATTGAACAGGAGGAATAATCACAGGAAGCAAAGCCAGTTTTTAGTGACAAGTATGAAAAACTGTGAACCCTCTGTGGTATACGTATTTTTTATTAAAAAAGTCAAATATCATATTCTGGTCTGAACTCTCTTTTGACAAAAAATTTATTTTGGCTTGAAAAGTTAGCTGAGGTTAAAGCTCTTCATGTTTATCCACACAGGTTCACTTCCACCCTGTTTGCACTAAACTGAGCGTATATTCACACCCTGAGAGATTACAAGCTTTAGATGTTTTCTGTATTTTGCACAAAGAAACGTCCCTATGCACTGCCACTTCATCGACAAGCGCACACATTCCTAGCGATTAGGTTGTTGCATTGACTACTCCCTAATGATGTCTAAAGGAGAGATCTGAGGTCTGGAGCTGTCTAGATTGTCATGAAACACGGCTGAGGTGAGAGCAATGAACAGGGGAGGAGACCCGTGTGCTAATCCCACAATCAACAGCGTCTCCACGGAGGGGTTTAGCATAAAAGCAACAGCTGCAGCGCTGCGCCGGTCACCCAACAAAAACCTCAGGTCATCTGGCAGAAGTTTAATCAACACACAAATCACAGCAGCTCAGCCGAGCAGATTAAAGTCAATGTTTCCTTTCTTTCCCTTCTCTCTTGCTCTTGCTGGATGTCTTTCATATGCTCAAAGTTGACATTGCATAGGAAGCAGTAGGTCTAGTGGGTCTGCCATTAAAGGAGAAAGAAAACTATCTACGTCAAGTGGATTTATCATTCAGCGTACTCTTAAGACAGTCTTTCAGGCCGTGAAGCTGTTCTGATATGGAAATTGCAGCTTTTCTCCTATAAATATCACACGTTTTCACTTAAATCTCTGATTAGCTATAATGGGTTGTACATAGCTTTCTATTGCCAGCTGTCTTTATGGCTGCATGAAATTATAGAGGAAAGAGGTAAATGTCTGTCCAAACAGTATGAGTCTGACATGCAATTTCACATCTACCACATGGATCAAACTGTATAAACAATGGCCAGGATACCAATTACAGCTTGACTTGTCACTTACTGCTGCCTACTGTCAATGGTTGTGTGACTTAGGAAAAGGGGGAATTAATGTATAATTCATGTACAAATAAACCTTTCAGTGCAAAGACAAATTTGTACCAGCGTCACCACGGTAAAAGATTGACACAATGGGTACGGAGAACCTCCCTCGTGAGTGCGCTTTCTGACAAACTTTCTCCTGCCTTTCCAATTATAATGACTTCGGATCCAGCACTGTAGTGGATGTCAGATGATATCTCAGTGGCTCCTCTCCTCTCCAGAGACTCGTTGCTGGTGTAAATAAGGCTTGTTTTGGGACGTTCCACAACTTTGTTGTGTTTGGTGTTGTGGTTGCAATTATGGCAAGAAAGTATGTTTTATTTCTTTTTCTTTTTTTTTCAATAGCCATCATTTTTCTTAAAAAATATTTTTCCAGACTCTAGATTTTAGGCACTGAAATGAAAAAGTTTGCAAAGAACGTTGTGTGTGTGTAGCTGTTACACCATTAGGCTAAGATCTGTCTTCTTTCTCTGCCAGTCTCCATCTCCTTAACGTGAACATTTTCCTGCAGTTCCATTCATCAGTCTTCTCCCTGTCAAATGCATCCCTCCCTTCCTGATTTGCACTATACTTTTGTTTTTCATCGTTTTCATTTTCAGCTTGGATCTTCATCCAAACCTGTACCCTTGAAATTTCTGTATCACTAATTTGTTCATACGGAAATTATCATTCACTGACACTTTGTTTACCTAAAATATCTGCCTATTGCAAATAAAGCACTTGGACATTATTCAGATGGTTGGTCCACCACTTTGGTACAGACTGAAATATCTCAGCAACAGTTGGAGAAGTGGTCATAAAATGCCATACAGACAGTCCTGGTCTCCAAAAGATAAATCCTGATGAGTTCGGTGCCACTTTGCTATAACTTACTGCAATGTTAAATGCTCTGGTTAAGAACCACTGATCTATTGAATAGGATGCATTCATAGTTGATACTTTCAACTTGGTTTATTCAGATACCCCTATACTACTGTACTGTAACAGTAGCTACTCATGGGCCCCACATAAATATAGAGATGTGCGACACATTAAAAAGCAGGCATAACATTTCTGAGTAGTGCTTAGCCACCATTCGCCACCAGAACAGTTTCGCTGCACCTTTTCATTGTTTCTCCAAGCGTCCGGAACTCTGCTGGAGTGACGTATACCATTCTTTCAAGAGATTTGACATTTGGTGTTTTTAATGATAGTGGTGGAGAGTGCTGTCTGACATATCGGTCCAAAATCTGTGATAGGTGTTCAATTGGGTACATACAATAGCATTTGATTCATATTATTTTCATAAAACCATTCAGTGATCCCTCAAGTCTTATGGATGGGGGCACTGTCATAATGTAAGAGACCATAAATAAATAAAAGTCATCACTCAGAACAACTTTGTATTGATTTGCTGTGACCCTTGGCTCTAAAGGGACAAGTGGATCCAAACCAGGCAAGCAAAATGCCAAATAATAGAGCAACTAGATCCCCTCATTGTAGGGGTCAAAGGGTAGTTTATCACCCATCGGTAACATAAACTCCTTAAATGTTGCAAAAGCAAGTCTGAAATCAAACTTGTTCAGTCCTACGATGTGTCTATTAGGCATGTCAGCATTTATTTTAAAAAATGTTTTTAAATTGTACTTGGCTAATTTATGTGTGAAGACCTCTAGAGGAACATACATGCTCCCAGCACCCTGGACACCTTTACTGGTTAGCTTTGTTTTTTAACCTCATGTGTTAAAACTATTGCTGACACAGTCTCTTTAATCCACTCCTGATCTGCCCACTGGTGGTGCAGGAGGAACTGCACTCAAGTGGAGTTTCAGATTGACACAGAAATTAAAGAAAGTACTTTGCTGGGGAAATGTTAACCTCTCCTGCTATCCCCTCCCCTCTCATCCCCACTCCCAACCCAACCGGTCGAGGCAGATGGCTGCCTTCCCTGAGCCTGGTTCTGTCTGAGTTTTTTTCCCCCTCCCTATCCCAGGGTTTTTGTTTTTTTGGTTCCTTCCCACCATTGCTGCTCATAGGGAATCCAAAAGCAACGTTGGATTGTTGGGTTTTCTGTTCTTCTGTGTTAATTTGTACCTTGTCAAGTCTATGAGATGACATATGGTGTAAATATGAGCTATATACATAAAATTGAATTGAATTGAATTGAATGTGGTTATATCACCTGTCATAGGTCAATATTACATTCATCATTTGTTCCTGCATTACTAATGGTGGAAGTTTTACTCCCCATTTCTTTTGCACTAGACAATACTGTTTACAGTCCTATGCTTATGTTTGTTTAATGTAAATTGAAGGCCATTAGCATGCTACAATGCTAACTAAGATGGTCATATTTGGTCGTTTTTAGGAAACAGAGTTGCTTCATTTGTGTTTTTTCTGTGTTCACCTCAGCTGTCGGCCTAAAGCTTTGGACTACTTAGCACAGCTGAAACGCCAGCCCCAACACATGGATGGAAGTTGAAATGTAAGAGCGCTCTGGGTGATTACAGTGCTGCTTAGGACAAAAGGGGACGTGCATCAGGCATTGTAATGAGTCTCATCACCAGAAAAGGCGCAGCATGGGGGACGAGGCGAAGTAGGAATCACAGTTTAGAGCCAGAGACAGATCCAATTCCCTTACCCTGTGTAATTACCGCGGATCAGGCTTTATCAGTGGCAGGCATCAGCCCCGGGATCTCAGCGAAAATGAGCAAAGAAATGTTCAAGGGAAGCAAGAGGAGGGCGGAGAGAGCACTCGTAAAAAACACCGGCTAATGTTGAATGAGGGATTATCAGGTGTACGTCAAATACCGTGCTTCAAACAGAGCAGGTAGGTAAGCCCTAAGAATTAAAGGGAGGCTGGGTAGTCCACAGGCCCTTATCCTTTGTCATGTGGCTTTTCCTAGATAGACTTCTTTGATTGTAAGCCAAGGGTTGTCCAATGGCTTGTATTTTTTTATTTTATTTTTAGAGTTGATGAGATACAGTGGATCAAAGGATCACAAGGAAGATATTCAAATGAAATGTACTTCTAAGAGACTTTTGATAATATCCTCTTGCTCACATGAATTTAAAATTGGATAACGACTAATACTCACCAAAAGGGATACTTAACAAATTATCAAACACGATTATACATCAGTGTGATATATACACAAGCGTAATATAATACCACAACTCATAATTAGTCATGCTGTATTTGTGGCTTTTATCAACCACTTCCGCTGAAACTAATTGGATGTTCCTACTGTGTAAGGCCACTGGCAGCAGGGGTGCAGTGAAGAGAAGAGGAGTGGCCATGGTCTTTACTACGAGGCGGTGAAATGCCTTTTTTACAAAGCACCGAATCAGCACATTGTCTCCAGTCTCACTAATCACCGCTCTCTCCTAAGCATACAGAACCACGTGGCTTGAAAGCATTTCACAGCAGTCAAACGAATGCATTAATGAATATTGCATTTTTCAAAGCTACCAGGGGTTGCCCTGGCTGCTGCACGGGGATGCGTGTGATGTGATATCTAGGAAATCTGTCCTCGGCTGTGGTGTGATGAGGCTCGTGAATCATCAAAGTAACATCCAAAGCAGGCTCCGTAAACACAGCCCTAAGGTGTCCTACATCTTGTGTGTGTTCTGTGATAATTTACATGACCCTACCAGTAAAAGAAGTCAATGTCAGGCTGCATTCTACAAGGAAAATCCTGTAAGCTACTACTATAGCTTATACAATATTAGTTGAATTATAAGGCCTTTGATAAACTGGGAGAATTAAGACAATCAACCAAGGATGTTTGCTCAGTCCCAGTTAATTACTATGGGGCAGTGGTGGTACAACGGTTAAGTCTATGGGCTACTGAATCAGAAGGTCAGAGGATCAAACCCCAATGCGGCCATTGTTGAGCAAGGCACTTAACCCTTCCTGCTCCAGGAGCGGCGTACCATGGCTGACCCTGCGCTCTGACCCCAACTGGGATATGCAAAAACAACAGAATGAACTTGTGACAAATAAAGGTTTCTTCTTCTTCTTCTACTAGAGTATATTATTGGTATTACCAAGAGAAAATCAGTCACCATGATCAGTAAAAGTCTGACACATATTGTCAAAGTCATGTAATGAAGAGAGACCTAATGCAAAACTGTAAGGTGAGCTAGGTGTACGTTTGTTTTGAAAGCAGTCCCAATGTATATCATCATTATTATTCATCTCTGTTCTTCTTTATGCACAGTAAAAGCTGGATGTTTTTCTTCTTTTTGTCCAAATTTACCAATCAGGTGCTAGTATTAATTCCAAGGCAAGTTTCTATACAAGACATGTGTACAAGACTGCCAAAGTTTTTCAGGAATATCTTCCTGTAGCACACACACCGAGGGCAATATCATTTTAATGTGATGCTCAACTTATTGCTGAGTCAGTTTCATTGCCAGGTATATTTGCTTTTATGGAGTGCAAAATGCACAAGACAGGGAACAGCGAGGCACCTGCAAATGTGTTCGAAGAAAGGAGCTATCAGCTGCAGAATTATGAAAATTCATGCCCAGCAGCGCCACAGTAGCTTTAAAATTTGCGACGCAGTGTTACTTGAGAATACTTGTGCTACGGTTTTGTGTTTCTCTGCAGATCAACGAAAGCCTGTGAGAGTATAACCTTTCTCATCAAATCATCATCTCAGCATAATGGTTTTATACTACACCTAGACAGCCCTAAAAGTGCATACAGTTTTTTTTGTGTATCTGCAATATGCAAATGTTTTTTTTATTTGTTTATTTCCAAAATGGAACGGTAACTCTAGTATTCTAAATGTCAGGCAACCGAATGCCCACAGCTAAAGTGAGACAAAGCAGAGAAATATCTGCACAGTGGACTCACGTGGCTTCCTCATCAAAAAACCTAAACCTTGAGCTCACATCAGTGTGCTGAGTCCCTGCTTACCTCCCTTTCTATTGGTCTCGCCATCGCATGTAGTGGCAAGTGGTCACTACTTTGAAGTTTTACTTCTTTTGGTGTTGGGCAGAAAAGACAATCTGCACTTTGGTATCTGGCAGTTTGTGCAGATGCCTTATGTTTCGACACCGCTTGTGATTTTGAAAACACGGAGGATATCACTCCCCGAGCAGCCGAGGCTTTCCCCATGAAAGAGGATCTGTTGTTGTAAATGTAGTGGAGATAGTGAGGAGCACATTGTTTGAGTGCTTTACTCTTATTACATTATTTAGTGAGCAGCCTAAAGTATTAACATCCTTCCTCCTTTTTTTTTTTCTCTCTCTCCTGGAGGATTTCAGTTTGTACAGACACCCGCTGGCCTAAAACTCGAAACATCCACTGTTCCTGCAGACATAAACCGAAACATGACTGTAAATGTAATGCCTCCTGGAAAGCATGAGAATATTTCACCCAGCTGTGTGCGTGTGTGTGTGTGTGTGTGTGTGTGTGTGTGTACAGCCTGTATCACACCATGCGACTTCCTCTCTGTGTTACCAGTTGTCTTAAAACCATTCATTTCCCCTCCATAATGGAAAGTCATGCTAATGAATATGAATTGAAACATCTGCAATTTCATTCTTGCCTCACATTGTCCTTTTCTCTTTTTCTTTTTTCCACTCCTGGCAGGGACAAAATTTCCTCCAGCTCTTGGTTTACTGCCATGAAGGGCGGTCTGGTGCGCTGTGGGCTTCATATGCTCAGAAGGTCACGTCTCCTGGCGATGGCTTTCATTGTCCTTCAGCAGCTCCTCTGACACTAATCTAGATGCATCAGTTTTAACTGCATCCCGCCATTGCAACATGCATCCACGGAGATCAATCAATCCATCTTGTAATTTCATCAGGATCTCTCTCTCTCTCCCGCACCTAGTTTCCTCGCCATCTCCTCATCCCCCCCTCTCCCAGTCACCTTCCCAAAGCACGACACAGGCCATTCATCAACATTCCCGTTCAGCATGGGTATTTAAAATTGTTTTCAAAATGCACTGGCTGGGATTCCACGAGGGGCATGTAACCCGATGGTGGTCAATGGGTTTATAATGACTCTGTGTAAAAGTCGTGTCATAAATATCACGCTACCTCTCCACCTACATGATAGGTTATTCTTTAAGCCAGGTGAATCATGTGAATCAAACAGGAGGTGGTAAATTGCTTCAAATAGGATGGCATACAATAAAATGCATCACTCTGCTCATCATCAAACTCTCCAGGAATTACAACCCACATTTTGTTGCTTGGCAGAGGTGTGCCTGAGAAAGAAAAAAAACAACAACAACTGAGAAATATGCTGATATTTGTGTCCTCTTTGTTTCTCCCCCTCCCTCTTTGTCATGTGAAGCACACACCAGCTCTTCTGCATGTTTACCAATGACAAATGGAGGACTCTGGTCTTTAGGGGCATGAAGAGGAATCAGGTGCACTAAGGCTGCAGGCCTATAAGCTCCAGCGGCTCTAGGGGCCACCAGCAGAGGAGAGCTGTGATAAGTCCGGGGCTGAAGAATGAATACGCTCACATGGGACGAGCAGGAGGAGGACAATTGGCTGCATTGTTTTCTCCAGCCTGCTGTTGCATCACAATACACATTCCCACTGCACACTTCATGAAAATGGATTTAGCCGTGGAAAAGGACATCTGAAGTCTCGGTGGAAAGAAGAAACTTTCAGTGTCCAGTACACCTGAATGCCTGACGGACCCAGAGTGATTTTTGAAACTGAAATATATTTTAGTCTATAAATTACAAAGTAAATATTAAAGCATGTGGATAAAAGAGTAGAAAACACCTTGCACTAAATATGACACTAACCCAATAATAATGTTGGTAACATGCAAGCATTTGGATCAGGTTTTTTTTATATTTAACAACTAGCTTGTGTTTGTTTTTTGTTTTTTTTAATGTAGGAAATGTGCCACACTTTTTCACTAAAATGCCAAAATTCCATAAGTTTGCCCCTTAAACCTTCAAATGAATAGGTCATTTTTTAAAGTTAAGACATTAGTCCTGACCATTTTATACAAATTACTTTCAAATCATGTTTTGGATAACTATATATATACACTATTGCCAAAAGTATTGGCCCACCCCTCCAAATAATTGAATTCAGGTGTTCCAATCACTTCCATGGCCACAGGTGTATAAAATCAAGCACCTAGGCATGCAGACTGCTTCTACAAACATTTGTGAAAGATTCGCTCTCAGGAGCTCAGTGAATTCAAGCGTGGTACCGTGATAGGTTGCCACCTGTGCAATAAATCCCTTCGTAAAATTTCCTCGATACTAAATATTCCACGTTCCCAATTGCTTCCACTTTGTTATAATACCACGAACAGTTGACCAACAGCAACTCAGCCACCAAGTGGTAGGCCATGTAAAATCACAGAGCGGGGTCAGCGGATGCTGAGGCGTACAGTGCGCAGAATTCGCCAACTTTCTGCAGAGTCAATAGCTACAGACCTCCACACTTTGTGTGGCCTTCAGATTAGCTCAAGAACAGAGAGCTTCATGGAATGGGTTTCCATGGCTTAGCAGCTGCATCCAAGCCTTACATCATCAAGTGCAATGCAAAGCATGGGATGAAATGGTGTAAAGCACACCGCCACTGGACTCTAGAGCAGTGGAGATGTGTTCTCTGGAGTAACCAATCACGCTTCTCTGTCTGGCAATCCAATGGATGAGTCTGGGTTTGGTGGTTGCCAGGAGAATGGTACTTGCCTGTGTGCATTGTGCCAAGTCTAAAGTTTGGTGGCAGGGGATTATGGTGTGGGGTTGTTTTTCAGGGGTTGGGCTTGGCCCCTTAGTTCCAGTGAAAGGAACTCTTAATGCTTCAGCATACCAAGACATTTGGACAATATCATGCTCCCAACTTTGTGGGAACAGTTTGGGGATGGCCCCTTCCTGTTCCAACATGACTGCCACCAGTGCACAAAGCAAGGTCAATAAAGACATGGGTGAGCCAGTTTGGTGTGGAGGAACTTGACTGGCCTGCACAGAGTC